>BMAV01023816.1:0-22268 GCA_019973955.1 Trichonephila inaurata madagascariensis
ACCCCCCCAAGGCCCTTGATTTTCCCCCCCGATTGATTGTAATTCTAAGTATATAGCACATAAAATTTAATTAAATATTGGTTATTAATGATTAATCGTATTAATTAATGCTAATTATTTATTCAGTAATTAGTTTTTTACTGTTTTTGTTCCCGAAAATCGACAAAATCAGAAGAAGCATGAAACAAGAATGGTGGACTTTCGACCCTGGACACCCCCCTTGAAAAATTCCTGTGTGCGATACTGGTCATAGGTAAGGGCTACATTTGTGTAGGAGCCCAGAGCCTATTTTTACGTCGGGGCCCAGGGTCTCAAGGCGTCTTATCCTTGGAGATATGAGGGGACTTTTGGTACATTAGGGTGGATCAAAAATTTCTTTTTCAGAATTTCCAAGCCTAGATTGTTCTCTGGTATATAGACGAACGGAAAAATGAGATAAGAATGAATTTTTATGTTCAGTACTGCCACAGTGATCATGAAAAGTTTAGATATTTCACTTTTTTTTTTTCTTATGCTAAAAAGTCAAAGTCGTTTTTGTTAAGAAAAAACAGGAATTTTAATATTTTTTAACATTTATTGTGATGAGAAGGAACATCTAATAAGTAGTAACAAGGAAAAAAAACCCACAGGTACACTTAACAACTTCTAAATTTTAAGAGAAAATGTATTGTGTGTCGAAATACTTGTTGTAGAGCACGATAAAGTGGAAGATGGAAAAAAGCTTAAATTTGGCTAATTCTACGGCAAGGGGGGAGAGACAGCTGGAGTTATATGAATTTTGCAATATACCGTGAAAATCGCTTAACACGAAACTAAAATATTTTTTTTCGTGTTAAAGGATATTGAAAATTAAAAACCCTGCATCAACTAAATTAAATTTATTAGAATTTATTTTATTTATATATAGGCTTGAACATATGCATATATTTAATAAAAATTAATATAGCAAAAATATCCACAAGGACTTAAAGAAATTTAATACAAAATTTTCAAATTTTTTGAAAAATGAATCATTTATTGAGTTTTTGGAAAATAATCTGATATTTTTCTGTGCATTGTTTTGCTTTAGATTCAAATTGTCAACAAGAATTGTTCGCTATCATCCATTTTATTATTTATTTGACCATTTGAATGTGCGCCTATATAACTGAGCATACTTTTCATGAAGTTCCTCATTTCCGGTGATGTAGAAACAGGAGCTGCATTATTCATTTCATTTTCATCGTCGGAACCTGCCTCAATACTATTTTTTTTTAGCTTCGAACAAACTTCCGAATGTCTTTGTCTGCCATAATTGGGGCTGTACACACATTATCAATATCTACTGTGCAATGAATTCTTCCTATAATACAACAGGACAGTCCAAACTAGCTGGTGTTTTCCGTAATTTGTTCATTCCCAGAAGGGAAATCTTTTAGTGTTAAGCGATTTTCGTTTCTTGTTAAGAGAAAAAAGGCACGCAAAAAATACATAATATACAAAGTAGTTTGCCGGGACAGTTGTATTATTTCGTGTTAAACAATAAGCGTTTTCGTGTTAAACGTATTTCGGTGTGTATTATATTATTCATTACTAAGTACTTATCAATAATCATCCTTTTTGTTTATTTATATTGAAGAAAAATAATTTTATTTTCAGTCTAAAATCATGCGATCAAAATTAAGTCTCTATTTTTTCTAAAATTCAACCCTTTGCGGCAATATTAAAATGTATATAATATTAGTTTTTAAAATTATTTTTCTTCAAATATCCATACGATAGAACGCCTTTTCCGCATAGGTAGGTTTTGATGAATTATAATAATTTTTCTCTCCATATTTGTAACGACTCTCTCTCTCTCTCTCTCTATCCACCCTAATATATAGCTTAGATCTGAAGCTCTATTAAATATGAGAAATCTCTCAGTCGCTTTTTTCGTTGCAACATGTTTAAAAAAAAAAAAAAATAGAAATTTCGATATAAAAATTGAATGATAACATTGGCTGAAAAAAATGTATTAAATTCCACAGTTATGATAATAAAGAACAAAAAAAAAAAAAAGTACAAAAAAAATAAGATTTCATGTTAAGATGATATTGTTAAAATCAATAGTGTTAACAATAAATATATGATATCATGTTTTTTACCAACCGTATATAAAACAGAATCGAAAGATCTTTGAACTATCGATCGATCATAAAATCATTGATATAACTATAAATTCGCTGCTATTTGTTATTCCAGAAGAAAAAGAAAACCGAACTATTTCACGTTTCACATCAATTCTACTTTTAAACCCGAATTTTACATCCTGACAATCGGATTCAATCTGGGGCATGAATAAATGAAACAAAAGCCTGTAATCTAAATAAAAAGTCAAGCTTCAACTGTAACCGGAACTGACTCTTGAGATAAAAAATATTCCGGAACCCAATTTGTGGTTTCGTAGGCGTTTTTTGTTACATTATGCACGACGCGAAGTGACTAAACCTCAGAAACAGAAATCGAATGCGAAAAACAGAAAATAAAGTAATCTTTTCAGGAAACCAAATCCTTTCAAGAGCTTGACGCGTTATATCGAATGTTGTTGAATGAATTTTACGCATTTATAGATTGTGTATAATGCTTGTAAAAACGTAATTTAAATATCTAAACATACGATTGGAGATTGCAAGATAGGTTTTGGATTTTATGTATTTTTGAAGAGTTGTGAGATCGATTCTATTAAAATAACGTTTCTGTAAAGAACAAAAGGGTGCTACTGGATTATTGTTTCGTTTTTATAAAAGTGCGTTATGGAGCAGTTATTTGAATGTTAGTGAAATGGTATTTAAATGATGGTGTATGTATTCGGAATCAGTCTTTTCAAAAAATAAGAACATTGTACAGCAGGAGTGGCCAGACTTTTCCAGGGTGTGGGTTACTTTTAAATTTTCAAGCTATTGCGGTCCATCCAATGTCAGTGGCGCACACAAGGAGGGGGGTCCAGTGGTCCGAACCCTCCTCCATAGCCCTTGATATTTTTTTCGATTGATTATAATCCCATGTATATAGCACGTAAAATTTAATTAAGTATTTGTTATGAATATTTTTTTTATTATTTAATGCTGATTACTTATTCTGTAATTTATTTTTTACTGTTTTTTGTTCCCGATAGCTTACAAAATTTAAAAAAAAATATGTTTAACATGTATTGGGGTATGATACGAAAATGGTAGACTTTCGACCCTCAACCTCAACTCTCCCCTTGAAAGATTCTTGTGTGCGCCAATATCCAGTATCGTAAGTTTGGCGAAGTTGGAAAAGGTCAACAATATTTATAATAAATTAATAAAATAAATAAACGGAATATATACTTACTTACAGAATTAAAATAAAAGAACTAACACTTTTAAAACCGCGCTTAAAGCAAGACGCAAAAAATACAAACATAATAATAATAGCTCCAAATATATAATATCAAATGATGCATTTATTATCAAACAATTTATATATATATATATATATATATATATATATATAAATACGTAAAAAATAAAATGTTTTTATCTAAAGTTAGTTTTCTTTGTTATAGTCAGTAGAAGATTTAGTCTGCATACTTCAGCCAATCTTGAGTATTTCCGTATATTATTATTACTAATTGCTAAAATCTTCAGGCGGTCACCCTAAAATGTCTTGGCGGTCGACCAGTCGATCGCGATCTACGTAATGCCCACCCCGGTTGTGCAGAATATAGTTTTTAGTTTTCACAAAGAATTAAAATATGAAATCTTGTAAATATTAATTAGAAAATAAAATTTTGAATCTAAGCCCTCTCTTTTTTCCAGGTGGCCGCGACAGCCTAGTGGTCAAACTAATTGACTAAAGAGACCTCTCATTTAATGTTAGAATTTTCTTCTTTTAAAGACTTTGAAAGGCTTCGTGGAAAGATTGAAAGATGTGTCATTCTAGACTAGTTCAATAAATTGCCGCGTTGAAGAAACTCTATTAGAACATGAATTTCGAACAAGAATAACAACTATTTCAATCCTCGGGATAGGCAAGGTCGACTCAGCCTTTTATTCCTTTTATAACCTTTTATTCCGTAGGCCCTGGCCCTGATGGGCTGTTGAGTTACTGAGTTTGAGAGTATTAATCAACTATATAGCCATTATTACTATTTAATTCGCATTCTGTAATCTTTTTAATTATATGTGTTTAAGGTATCCGACTACGTTCGGAGCCGTGATTTAAAAAAAACGCATAAATGGATAATTTTCATGATATTTAGTGTCAATTGGATTAGACTACATGTATAAAATTGTTTTAAGGACATTTTGACAAAAAAAATTATTTAAATACAATATTTTGGCAAAAATTAACTTAGAATAATCTTTTTTCAAAATGGTCTCCTTTTGTGAAAAATGCTTCTATTATAATAATATTTTGCCTGTCTATAGCTCAGACCTCTTTACAGAGGCTCAACTAGGAGTTTTGAAAAATTCACATTATTTTCAGAGTTACAACTCATTGAAATATAATTATCTGCGTTTTTTTCTTAAAATTGCTCCCCTCTGTTGTCGTAAAATATGGATAAACCCACTTCTAAGTTATATGTTTCAAAAATTCTAGTTGAGCCTCTGTAGAGAGGTCTGAGCTATATACAGGCAAAATATTATTACAATAGAAGCATTTTTCACAAAAGAAGAACATTTTGAAAAAAAATTATTCTAAGTTAATTTTTTGCCAAAATGTTATATTTAAATAATTTTTTTTTGTCAAAATGTCCTTAAAATAATTGTATACATATATTCTAATGTAAATGACACTAAATATCATGAAAATTATCCATTTATGCGCTTTTGCAAAATCACGGTTCCGAACGTAGTCGGATACCTTAATGTTTTCTTAAGTGTAAAAAAAAGAAGTGTTAAAAAAGTCTCTATAAGTAGCAGAGGCAGCCTTAGGATTATTGAGGAACTTTTAAATAATTCAGCCATATGTTGGGAGTCAAAGAGGGGTGTTCAAAATCTTGGGTCCTTGGATACATAAAGGGGAGGGGGAGGGGCCGTGGAGATCGAATGTTTAAGAACCGGTGCACTAGATTAGTGGTCTTCAAACTTTTTCAACTCAACTAGCACCTAGAACTAGAAAGTGTTTTTCGTGGAACCCCAATCCACACACATACTTAGAAGAATATATCTCAAAGTAATATTTAAAGTAGATCAACATGTTATAGGTACTTTATGTAAGGCCAATTCAACGAAATATTGCATGTATTATTAAAGAATTCTTATTTAATTTACTCATTAATAATATTAATTTGGGATTCAAGTGTCACCTACCCCTGCCTTATATTTATTAAATGGGATTTGTGCTTGCCTTTTTTTCTCACAAATTGTCGAAGTCTATGTCTACTGAAATTATACTGAAGTCGCATTTCGTATCCTGCATTTGATTTGTTTTTATACTTTGTTTTTGTAGCCACTCACGTTGAGAAATATATTTAACTTAAACACAATGTTCTGAATGGCATTAAAATGTTTATAGCTGTGTGAGAAATACTGTGTATTTTTTCATGAGTTTGCAATATAAAATTTATGAACCGTTGTTGCTTAATTTTGGATTTTAACATCGAATCTGTTGATAAGTTTTCCCTTTCTTTCATTATAGGTGTTTTTTTCCACAATTGCAAAATGGTGCATTTTCCATTAGGAAATTATTGAGCTATGCAAGACATTGGATTAATTAACGAGGAACCCCCAAGATAGTAAACAACAGAATATTCCCAATATATAGTTGTAAGAATATGTATAAAGATAAAACATTTTGATATTCTTTGATTACATTATAACAAAAGTTTAAAAAGTGTTGAAAAAAAAAAGTTTATTTCATATAAATAAACTTTTCAGTTTTAAAGAATAGGATAAGTTTAAGATAATTGTAACTATACAAACTTCATAGAAATAATAATTTTGCATACATATTTATAAGTTTCTTATCGATTTTTTTATTGCGACTCGTGGAATCCCTGGGTATGCCTCGTGGGACCCCAAGGTTCCGTGGAACACAGTTTGAAGACCACTGCACTAGATGATTGGTGACAAGAAATGAGATGTTTCGCACAAAATTGCCTCGTGTGAAACTAGTCTTATAATGGATAACTGGTTTCCTATACCCTCTTCATATACATAACAACGATATCTGTATCATTCTAAAATTTACATACGAGCTCTCTTTGGGCTTTTTTTTTCAGCAGGCTTTTTTATTATTTTGTCTGCCCTCTATATATTTCTTACTTAAATCATTATTTTATTAAATCAAAACCATTTAGTGCAGGATACTTAAAAAGTTACTATTTTTCAATTGCGGTTATTTTTTAAACACAATTTGATGTGTTTCCGCTTTATTTCTGACACAGGGGACGTCTGCTCTTTACTTCCGCATCACACCATAGCGGTGTCTATAAGAGCCCAGTTTCATTTAACGTGGAATAACCCTTATTATTCTGCATAAGGGCTCTTTAAGGTATCCGACTACGTTCGGAACCGTGATTTTAAAAAAGTGCATAAATGGATAATTTTTATGATATTTAGTGTCAATTAGATTAGAATACATGTATAAAATTGTCTTAAAGATATTATGACAAAAAAAAATTATTTAAATACAATATTTTGGAAAAAAATTAACTTAGAATAATCTTTTTTCAAAACGTTCTCCTTTTATAAGAAATGCTTCTATAATAATAATATTTTGTGCTTATATAAAGTAAAGACTTCTCCTGAGAGTCTGAAGTAGGATTTTTTTGAAAAATTCATATTATTTTCAGAGTTACTACCAATTGAAATAATTATCAGCATTTTTTTCTTAAAATTTCTTCCCTCTGTTGTAGTAAAATATGTAACTAATATGTAGTCTAACTTGTATATTTCAAAAATTATAGTTCAGCCTCTGTACAGAGGTCTGAGCTGTATACAGGCAAAATATTGTTATAATATAGAAGCATTTTTCATAAAAGGAGAACGTTTTGAAAATGGGTCATTCTATGTTCATTTTTTGTCTCAAAATACTGTACTTAAATAATTTTTTTATTGTAATAATATTCTTAAAACAATTTTAGATACGTTTTCTAATCTAAGTGACACTAAATATCATAAATATTATCCATTTACACGCTTTTGCAAAATTACGGTTCCGAGCGCAGTCGGATACCTTAATAGAATTAGGATTTTAAACTCGTGGAACTTAAACATCGTTTGTCAGTGTGACGTTGTGGCCACGGTAGCCGAGTGGTATAGGTATCGGACTGTGGCTTGCCTTGTCAGGGGTTCGAGCCCAGTACCACTAAAGACCCGCCGTGTAGGGCAGCGGTACACGTTAAATCTGTCGATAGCTGAAACGTCCTCCCTTTGGTGTGGTAGTTAGGAGAGGGGGTGTCAGCTCAGGTGTCGTCCTCGAGACTTGACCATGGTTCAAAATTACATGGTCCGTCGCCAATAGCCCTAGTGTAGCTGAACAGTGCGACGGTAATATTCAATCAGTCGCTGTGACGTTTTCCTGCCACACAGCTGAAAGTGGGCCACACAGCTGAAAGTAGGCTTCTTTTTCAATTCCTATTATTAATTCACACTCTCTAATTTATTTATCTTGGTGGAATTTTCAATCATTAATAAAATATATTTTAAAGCGCTCAAAATTGAGGTGAAATTTTATACACAGGAGAGAGAGAGATTATTTTGGATGACAATACAATAATTTAATTATAATTAATAAAAATTAGTTGATTAATTACGTTGGCATCATGTTTGGCGACTTGTGTCAAAACTTGAAAATGTTTTTTTCTCACGTTTTAAAGCATTCAGTTGAACTGAAATTTTATATACCCGATTGTTTTGGATGACAATACGATATTTAATGAAAATTAATTACAACTTAATGTTGTGATTCTGTCCTATGTATATACATATTTATATTAATTGTAACTATTTAATAAAAAGTCGCTAAAATAAAAATTTTCTTTGTTGATCTAAGTAGGAATTGACTTAATTTTTTTTATATATATTACTTGTTGTGGATAGGATAACTGCGTTTCTATATAAACGAGCACCTTTAAAGTATTGCGAGGTCTTGTCTTTGGTTATCGCCCCGGCAACCTTTAACATCGTGAGGAACCCCTTTCTCCACACACGAACCGGATGTAATTTGAGGATAAAGAAGCCAACCGCTACTATTCCGAGACCCTAGAGAGGGCACAGAGAAGACGGTTTGAAAATCTCGCTGATAACGCATACATTCTCCTCCCTCACAAACAACAGAATTTGAACTCTAACAAACTAAGCAATCCTTTTATTAACTTCAATGTATATACTGTAATTAACAGCTGTGACGCGTAAATGAACCAAATATTTAAAGTAATAAATATCACGCTACCATTATTTTTCTCAAACGTCACAGTCACGAACTCATGACCTCGACTATACGGTTACTGCGGTCATTCAGATAGCTGGACTGGAAGAGCCGACAATATTCGATGTTCCAACCCATATTGGAAGAAAATTTTTATGATTTTATGATATTAGAAGAATGTTGATATATTTATTCAATTTCTTTCTTTCAAAAATTTAAAACAAAACCTGCTCGGTTATGAAAACAACAATTTATACTTTACAAAATATTTTTGTGAACTTTTAAACAATGATTATCACGGAAGAACGATCTTTCAATAGCGACAAAGAATTAAACATTGAATGAAAAACATTTGTTTTATGTTTGGGTAAAAAACAATGACATAATAAAACAAGTATATATTTTTCTTAACAAAACATTTAGTTATTTATCAAAAAAACAATATGATTGCTTGTCTTATTTTTAGGCAAACTGAAACATAGTTACAATAAATGTTGTTTTAATTAAAATATTGTTCAAATAAATGTTGTTTTAATTAAAATATTGTTAAAATAGGAAAATTATATCAATATTATACAATTGCACTAAAACTATTTTTTTTAATTTAAAAAACTGGGAAACATTAAAACATATTTAGAAAATAATATTTAGGAAGAACGTGGAATCCATTCGTGGATAATCAATACTAGTTACCATATATATATTTAAATAATAGAAAAACAAGAATAAATAAATAAGAAAGATTAAAATTTCATCATGAAGTTAAATAAAGAAGAATGCTTTATCTTTACAATTCATTTGCGTAACAATATACTATTATTAAGATAGATCTCTTTGAAACTAAATGTTGACAAAAGAAACTTGGCAAAAACAAAAGTAAACATAACTTTTTATAGAACTCATTGTTTTATTCACTACATTTCATTAAATAAGATTTAAATTACATTAATTTGTTGTATTTAGATCTGATTTTGTATGAATTCTATTATTATTTAAGATATCCGACTACATTCGGAACCGCGATTTTGCAAAAGCTTAAAAATGAATATCTTTTTTTAATACTTGTATTTAGTGCCACTTAGATTAGAATACAGGCATAAAATGGTTTTAAAACTATTTTTACAATAAAAAATTATTTAAATGCAACATTTAGGTAAAAAATGAACATAGAATGACCCATTTTCAAAATATTCTCCTTTTATAGAAAATGCTTTTACGTATAATAATAATATTTTGCCTATATATAGCGCAGACCTCTGTACAGAGCACATTTTTGAATTATATTAGAAGTGGATTTATCCATATTTTAGTATATCAAAGAGGAGAAATTTTAACAAAAAAAACACCGGTAAATATTTCAATTGGTAATAACTTTGAAAATAATGTGAATTTTTGGAAAATCTTAGTTCAGGTTTTCTGGAAAAGTCTTAGCTATATATACGCACACACACACACGCACACACATCTTCTCGGTATATGGTAAAAGAACAAAATGCACGAAATCTTTAATTTTTTTAACCATTTGATTCGGAGAAATGTATATGGCCACCGAAATCCCTGTTTTTCCATTTTCAAGTCTATTATATCCCCTCTTCCCAAATTGAACAAGATTAAATATTTTTGATAAAAAATTACATATAACTCCTTGTATTAAATAAATAAAAATTTCATTAAAGATATAATTATTCGATAGAAAATTATTTCCAATCATACTTGATTCATTTTTTTCAGGATTTAAGTTACTATTGCGTATTTACCACGATAACATGTCAGATGTTACACATCATATGCGACTACTGTAAGGCTCGTTTTTTTAATAGTTGCCAGAATAGCACAACAAATAATGATTGTATGACTGAGTGTGTTGCAAATAAGCTACAGTTACCAAATAAACACAACTTTAAAAAATGTGTTACTTCCATTCCCCTGAAAATTTCTTAAATACATTCTAAACACATTATTCTTGTCAAAATGGTGAAATACATTTCGAAATCCTTATCCTTAAATTGAATAAAATATCTCGGTTTTTGAATTTCCCCGTACGGTTATTTGTAATGGTAACACCGTCCAAAAGCGCTAGGAACTGAAAAAAAGAGAGAGAGAGAGAGAGAGAAAAAAAGAATTCTAAATAAACACTTATATAAAGAAGTATTTCCTCTGTACGTTTTTATTTTTTTAATTTATGACAACAAAAACGTATTCAATGAAACTTAGGATAAATTCTAATTATATATATATACTCTTTTTCTAATAATAAAACCTCATTAGCATTCAATTATTTATTTACTTTGAATAGAATTCTCTTTTTAAATCACTACACAAACGAATATTTACCAGAAATAGAACTTTTAAAGAAAAAAAAATTCGAATAGAACAGCGTAAACACTATTGCCCTTGTTATTACCGAGAAGGTTGAGACAAAATCAGGAAAGTCGCTAGAAACCCGTCTGCATATTACAGTTTGTCGTCCACTTGAAAACTTAGGGGCCATTCACCCCAATCGGGGTACACCCAGGATAACACCCTATAAGATGGCGTCATCGGGGTGACCTGCATCTGAAAATGGGGTCGCTTTTTCTTGCAGTTGCCATTGAAATATGCATAATAACAGTACTTTTTTTCCTGGTGAGAGCCGGAATAAAGCTACCGGCACCAAAAACTTTTTTTTTCGTTTTTGCACTTTTCTTTTCTTGGTTTTTTTCCCCTGGCAGTAAATGAGAACGATTTCACAGCGACAAAGGGATTGTTTTTTCTCAGAATAGATTGAAGACGGCGAAGGAAAATCGTTTTTCTTAGATAGTTAGTCGCATGGCTATATATAGACATGGATGACAATTCTTGGTGATGTTTTCCAAATAATTTTTAGTGTCATACAAACATATAAAAATAACTTGTAAGCATATATATTCAAACGCACAAATTATTATTTATTTATATATTAAGATTTGTAAACAATCCGAAATACAGAAAAATATTGGTATTTTTTTTAACAGAAATGTTTTATAAAGAAGTTTAATTCTTCTATATAAACACACATATTTTTAGTAATTTTCATGACAGTCAAAACTATTTGGCATCATTCTCATCACATAGTATGCCATAAAAGAAGCCAAGTAACGAAATTTTTTTTAGATCTCGAAATAGTTTTCGTTTGCTTGTTTGATGTTAAAACGCCTTTTGAGAGAAAAAAAAAAGGATTTTGTTTAAAAAGTAAAATTTATCATTAAAAAATAACATTTGTTCAAGCACAAAGCTCCTTTAAAAAAAAAGAAAATTTCAGCTTTAGGGAACATTTTGAAAATCTATAATATGACTGCAATATTTTTTCAGAATTGAAATCAGAAATTTCATTAAATGAACATTATATTCATGGATTCAATTTTTTAAAATAGTTTCGAAAGATGGATAAAATTTCGAGCGATGTAATTTTGTTATATAGTAATCTATATCTTTCCGTTTTTGAGGCCGACTAATTTCGTTTGCGATAGTTGCCTTAATTAATTTTAAATATGGGAAATTGGTCAGAAAGGCATAATGAATTGAATCCATCTTCAATAGTAATGTAAAGTCAAATGAAATAATGAGTACTTACTAATTAAATTCTTTTGCAACATTATTATAATTATTTTACAATTATTTTTCACTAGAATATTTATTTTTGAATTTTATAATTGTTTCAATATCACAAGTATAAGCCATTACCTGCCTGCTTCACTGGGTATTTTATGTTGTATGACTATGTACTGTTTATAAATTATTGATATCTAAGTCCAGGCATTACGCTTTTGATTGTATTCAACATTTTTATATCCCTCGCCTCTTCATTTAAAAGGACATGGCTTGAATTTCTAAGATGGAATTATAATTAACTTTAACGCTCGTGTAATTAATCCTCTCCCCTAAAGTTGATTTCCGCAAAATACATTTTTAGCGGATATCTACTGAACAAAATAAACATGTTTGCCAAATTTCTAGTCTGTGGGTATAATCATTGAAAAACAGGAATTTTTTTCATCTATATGCCCCATAACTCCTTTTCGGAATCGAATTCCACACAAAACCCGTTTTTAGCGCATCTTTAAGTACCAAAAGAAATATACTTGTAAAATTTCAAATCTGTGCGTCTAATAATTTAAATACGCGATTTTTTTATTTATAACATCCATTTAACCCCTAGCAACACCACTTGGAAATTGATTTCTGATAAACCTCTTTCTAGTGGATCAATACTCAAGAAAAGGAATCTGCTTATATACCAAATTTTAAGTGTGTAGGTTTATTAGCTCAAAAACAGATTTTTTTTTTAATTTAAATGCCTACGTAGTTCTGTTGGAAGTTTATTTCCATAAAATTCTTCTTAGAGCAGCGGTTCTTATACTTTCGATTGACCGATTGACGCCCTCTCCCTTCCCTTAAGGTATCCGACTACGTTCGGAACCATGATTTTAAAAAAGCGCATAAATGTATAATTTTCATGATATTTAGTGTCACTTAGATTATAATACATGTATAAAATTGTTTTAAGGACATTTTTACAAAAAATATTTATTAAGATACAATATTTCGGCAAAAAATTAACTTAGAATAACCTTTTTTCAAAATGTTCTCCTTTTGTGAAAAATGCATCTATTATAATAATATTTTGCCTGTATATAGCTCAGACCTCTGTACAGAGGCTCAACTATGATTTTTGAAAAATTCACATTATTTTCAGAGTTATAATAATTATCGGCGTATTTTCTTAAAATTTCTCCCTTCTGTTTTCGTAAAACATGGATAAACCGACTTCCGAGTTATGCGTTTCAAAAATTCTAGTTGAGCCTCTGTGCAGAGGTCTGAGCTGAATACAGGCAAAATATTAATACAATAGAAGCATTTCTTACAAAAGGAGAACATTTGGAAAAAAGGTTATTCTAATTTAATTTTTTGCCAAAATATTGTATTTAAATAATTTTTTTTGTCATAATGTCCTTAAAACAATTTTATACATGTATTATAATCTAAGTGACACTAAATATCATGAAAATTATACATTTATGCGCTTTTTTAAAATCATGGTTCCGAACGTAGCCGTTTTTATCGCCGCGGACCGGTCAACGTATGTTAATTTTACCGCGGCCCGCTGAGGGGGAGGATGTTGATTGTTTATATTTTAGACTTTTGATTTAATAATATTTTAATTTAATTGTATTTAATCGTAACTTCTGAATAAAATATAGCTACTCCAAAAAAATGAATATAAAGTGATTTAAAACAAGAAATATTAAATGATTTTCATAAAAAATAGCCCAAACCTAAAAAAAATATACATCAGTAAATAAGAGAGAAATAATTTAATGTTTCTTTTGCGGACCGGTAGTATTTGATCCACGGACCGGCACCGGTCCGCGGACCGGGGGTTGCGGAACACTGCCTTAATGTATCAACCTGGCGTCACGGACTCCCAAGATTTTGAACACCTTTTCCTGATTCCCAACACATGGCTGAGTGATTTAAATGCAATCGTTATCGTATTGGCCCTCTGTGAATGTAGTTCTTAATTTTACACAAATGTTTCTACAATTTATTGAAAATATTACGCTATAGAGTAATGGCTATATGTAGAGTTAAAAAAAAACAACAAAAAACCCTGATATAATTTTGATCGAAATACATGTTCTAGTAGAGTTTTTTCATTGGGGGCAATTAAGTAATCTAGTTTAGGATGTACGTCTTTCAATTTTTCCATGAGGGCCCTTTAAAGTCAGTACATGAGGAAAATTTTAACATTAAATGAGAGACCTTCGAGGACCCCCAGGGTTCCACAGACCACAGTTTAAGGAGATGCTTGCTTTAGAAAAGGAGCATATTTACCAAATTTCAAGACTGCAGATTTAATAGTTGGAAAAAAAAATGGGAATTTTATCTATAACACCTACTTAACCCCTTGCAACACTACATGGGAGTCTATTTCATCAAAACGGGTTTTAGCGGATTTCTATTAAACAGAAGAACAACAGTTGCCAAATTTGAAATCTGTAGGTTTAATATTTCAAAAGCGGGATTTTTTTTTTATACCTAAAATGGTCCTTTAACTCCTCGCAACCTCAAGTGGGAATCGCTAAAATCGATTTTCGCGGATCTCTACTCTTTAAAAGAAATATGTCAAATTTCAAGGCTAAAGGTTTAAAATTTCAAAGATGGAAATTTTTTTATCTATAACACCCTTTAACCATTTGCAGCATCCCTTGCCTAACGCAAAACCCATTCTTACCTTCTACTCAACAAAAAAAAAAAAAAAAAAAAAACACGCTCACCAAATCTTACGCCTAAAGGTGTTATACTTCCAAATCTGGAATTTTTATCAATAACGCTCATTTAACCACATTAGAGAGTCGATTTCCGCTAATCTCTTGAGCGAATCTCTACTCAACAAAGCAAACATGCTTACCAAAATTCAAATCTGTAAGTCCAATAGTTCCAGAAATCTTGTGATGAGTGAGTGTGTGTGAGAGAGTCGCTTTTATCTTTTACAGACATATACTTATAAGGTATCCGACTACGTTCGGAACCGTGATTTTGCAAAAGCGTATAAATGGATAATATTTATGATAATTAGTGTCACATAGATTAGAAAATATACATAAAATTGTTCTAAGAATAGTATTACAATAAAACAATTATTTAAGTACAATATTTTGACAAAAAAATGAACATAGAATGACTTATTTTCAAAATATTCTCCTTTTGTGAAAAATGCTTCTATTATAATAATATTTTGCCTGCATATAGCTCAGACCTCTGTACAGAGTCTCAACTAGAAGTTTTGAAATATATAACTTAGAAGTGGGTTTATCCATGTTTTACGACAACAGAGGGGAGAAATGTTAAGAAAAAAACGCCGATAATTTTTTCAGTTTGTTGTAATTCTGCAAATAATGCGAAATTTTCAAAAATCATTGTTGAGCCTCTGTACAGAGGTCTGAGCTATAGGCAGGCAAAATATTATTATAATAGAAGCGCTTTTCACAAAAGGAAAATATGTTAAAAAAAGGTAGTTCTTTGCCGAATTATTGTATTTAAATATTTTTTTTTTGTCAAAATGTCCTTAAAACAATTTTATACATGTATTCTAATTTAAGTCACACTAAATATAACGAAAATTATCCATTTATGCGACTTTTTTAAATCACAGTTCCGAACGTAGTCGGATACCTTAAGCAAAATATATTCTTAATTGGCATGTGTGAAGATATTTTTCCTAGAAAATTATTTATTATACAGTTGTATTATTATATGCGTCACACTTTTTTCATAACGTTATTTTATCATATGAAGACAATCACATAAAAACCGTTATGCCGCATTTGAAATGAAAATTAACGATCTAATCATAAATACAATAATCTAATTTCTGAATATCTATTTATATCTTCCATTATATTACAAGAATTCCATTTCGATTTTTAAACACCCAAACTTCCAAAAACATTCACGGGGGAATAAAGGAGATTTTGACAAACAAAATTGAGAAAGACTGTTATAGATTTAATACAATACAGAGAGACCGTAATTAAATAAGCAAACCCCAGTGCATAAAAAAACGTGACAGATAATTAACAAGTCTGCAAAATGCCAACGAAAGAAAGAAAAAAAAATAATTAAAAAACATTTATCACCGGGGAAAGTCAATTAAATTTGTTATAAGCAATATGTCCCTTTGAGTTTTCAGAATAACACGTTATTTCTGTTTCAATTAGTTTTTTGTAACGAAACCATAATAATAAGCAGAACTAAAAATTGTTTCCCCTCCCCTTTTTTTGCTTTCTCTCGGATAATGACTTGCGCTTCATTAATTTTTGCCTTCCATGTTTTTTTTTTACCCCCCACGCAATCGCCTTTTCACTGCGACATCTGAAAATAGTTAAGTTTTACATTGTCTCTTTATTTGAAATATTCCCAAAACACTCTTATAAGAAAGAAATTTGGAGGGGAAAAAATGAGCAAAAGACATTGATAAGAATAACGATAAAAAAAAAAGTTGACGAGAATTTTTAATTAATTCTTTTTTCCCCCCTCAACACCAAACGATACTGCCACAGACGTCATAATGAACGGATTTGTATTGACAGAATTTTATTTTTTGCCCCACTGCAGTTCGTGTAATGCTATTGATAAAATCATTCCGAAAAAAAAAGAAAAAGAAAAAAAATCAGACGATAAAAAAATGTTGAATTTGTTCTTTTTTTCTTTATTTCACTTTCTGAAAAATGAATGATGTTGAATTAAATCTTTTTGTAGCGAATGTTTTTAAAAGCATTACGAGAGTTTCTGGTCCGATTTCTTTCTTTATTTTTTTCTTCTTAAATTCAATCTCTGCACGTATGTAATTCTTGACATGTGTTTGCTATGCTTGGAAAATTAAAAATTCTTAATTTAGAATTTAATTTAAATTTCGGTTTTCCATTTTTATGCATAAAAGTAAAGTTTCTGTGTTTTATTTGAAAAATGTTTTAAGTTTCTATGGCACACACTTTTCCCACTGGTTTTTCAAGTGAATTTTAAAAAGAATACATTGATTTAAAAAATACTGATGATCTGAATTAACGCTAAATTCAGAAGTAGCACAACGTTCACTTATTTAGCACCTATAGTGACGACGGACTTTGCGATTTTGAACCATTGTCAAATGACGAGGACGACACCCACAACAATCCATTCTCTATATTTCCACACCACATTAAAGTGAGAACTTCGAACCTCAAAAGTTTTGACATAAAAACGCCTTTAGACAGCAGATCTTTTACGCCACGCAAGGACTGGACTAAATTTATCAATTGTAACAATGTCAATCTTGATTTTATGCTCATGACAACTCGATTAGCACGACCATTTAAAAAGAGAGTAGAACATACATATATTTTCAATTCTTTTTTAATAAATTAGTGCAGAGAAGGCAAAAAAATCTCAAAAATTGCACACACACGTATATATATATATATAACACGCAAACTACTTAATATTAATTAAAACTCTAATGTCGCATGTGTTTTCCGAGGAATACCATTTTTCTAAGCGCCAATCTCATTTCATTTCCCATGTTAAAAAGGATTACACTCTATGTGGTTTATTTATTTTCAATTGCTAAAAAAATATGTAAATTGTTTACATATGCTTTTTTCCAGCTAGTTGTTGGTACAAAATTTCTCCCTAAGACTACCAATAAATTTTTATCAAGACTACAATTTCTCTTCACTTAGCAATGTCTTTGTAACATCCCTATTATTTTTTCCATTGTATTTCTCTATATGAGAGTACGTGGGGATATTTCTGTCTCTCTTATCGATCTTTCTATGTCTAAAATATATCAATAAAATCTTTTTTTCTGTGCTTTTCTTTCTCTCTAATCAACCAACACCTCTTTAAATGTCCTCTATGAGATATCCTTACAGCAGAGTGGCTCGTCGAAGAGATTCTACGATTCATAGTGTTGCCCTTCCTTTCACGGATCTCTGGGCTTACATTTAAAAAGGATTATGAAAGCCACACACGCGCCCTTTTACTATGATTATATTTGCGTCTGCAACACATTCTCTGGTCACGCGAATCCAACCGGCTCTGGATCATACCAATGTAACTGGTCAATCGTAAAGTGTATAAGTAAGCAATTCTGCAGGGCGTCCACCAACTTTACGAGTTAATGTCCAGCAGGGCCGATTCTAGCTGGTGTGCACCGCACGCGGGCGGCCAATACAAGGAACGGCCGCGTATCGCATATAGTTTAATCCAGTGATCCGCAACCCCCGGTCCGTGGATCAAATGGTGCCGGGCCGCCTAAAGAACATTAAACTATTGCCATTTTATTTGGAGTGGTGCATTTATCTCGGATTTGCGCAACTTTCCACGGAAATCTCTTTATATTCCACGTTAAATCACTTTTATTCATTTTTGTGTAACTATAGTTTGTTCTGAAGGCATATTTAAATTACTAATTAACTAAATTAAAATTGTTAAATCAAAACAATCTAAAATATGAACAATCAACGTGTCCCACCCTCAGTGGGCCGCGGTAAAATTATTAAACATTGACCGGTCCACAACGATAAAAAGTTTGCGGAACACTGGTTTAATCCATCAAGCAAAATTGTATACGAATTTCTCAAAATAAAGCTTATAATAAGTCGAAGAAATATGCTGAATTTTAAACAGTTATTAAAAATTCAAAATAAGCCCCGATAACATAGCATAGTTTAAAATATAGTTCATTAATGTCTACTCTTAATATACATACTTCATTTGTGTGGTAGCAAAATTCGTGGCAGAGCCAGCAATACCGCAAGAAAAAGGGATTTTTTTTTCTCCTCTCCTTTTCTCCTACTGGCGACGCACACACTGGATCCATACTTAACAAAGACGTCTCAAAAATGATTTTTAAAAAAGTTCCTTCACAAAAATATCTAAAATGGTTGATATTACCTAAGACATGTGTGACATTACCTAAGTGTTTAAAATCAATATGCATTTGGGGAAATCAAAAGTTTTACATACAATAATAACCTTACAATTTAAAACAGGGGTGGGCATTAAGTCGATCGCGATCGACCGGTGGACCGTTTGAAGATGAGCAGTTAGTAATTATATACCGAAGTGTTCAAGATTGGCTGGTTGTATACAGACTAAGTCTTCTACAGAGACTACAACTACGAAAACTAACTTTAGATAAAAATGTTTTATTTTTTTATGTATTTTGAATTGTTTGATGCTAAATGCATCAGTTGATATTATTATATTTGAAGCTATTATTATATATGCTAATATCTTCCGTTTTGCTTTAAACGCGGTTTTAAAATGGGGTGGTTTTCTTTATTTTAGTTATATAGATAAGTACATATATTCCGTATTATTATTATAATAAATATCGTAGGCCTTGTTTTTTTTTACCTCACCACACCTACGCCACTGGGTGGACCGCAACACCTTGAAAAAATTAGCCCGTATCCTGGAAAAGTCTGCCCACCCCTGATTTAGAACAACAAAATAAGGAGAGAAGTGATTTTTGGTTCTATTTGCATTTTTGTTCGTGTTTTACTTTTTACTCGTATACAGGTAGATGAGTTTATAACGTTAACGTTAAGTATTAGTCAAAATATAAAAAAATCTCGAAAGGGGTTTCACATTAGGTCTTTGCACGCTGGCGGCCGATACCCTGGGATCAATCCTGATGTCCAGCCGGAAGCAGCTTGCATCAGGGCCAGGACTGAGCAATGTATTATTGATTTTTCTGTAGCTTTTGTAGCTGTACATCGTAAGTGAATTATCAATTTTCCATGACACTGTTAGGGCTTCATTTACAATACATGAACATGCCACCTATTGATTTTCGTCCCATTTCTCTGCTTGAAGAGCTACTTTTTTTGGAATAAAGCAGGGGTCGGCAACCTATGGCACGCGTGCCCCATGTGACACACTGCACTACTCAAAAAAATTTGTCAATTTTTGAGGGGAATGAAGTTGATGAATTTGTAACGGACCTCATTTGACAAAGATCATCAGAATTACGGAGTACGAAAAAATCTGAAAGATAACTAACACTATAGATAAATTTACAGCGATTTCGTAAATTATTGAATGTTATTGCTGGAGAAATTAAATTGTTTGAAGAGAGAAAAATGCATGTATTCTGCTTTTCCGTTTTTGATTCTACAAGTATAAGTAAAAAATCTTTCATTATGTGAAAAATATTTCGAATCTGCGACGAAATTGTTTAACAACTGAATGTTGAGAATCGTCTCTGATTGAAGGTCACACATTGTACCCCTGATTTTGTGATATGAAAGTAGATCGGTATAAGGACTAGGTTCGTATTCATATTTTTTTATTAATCTTTTTATTTATCTATAATGAAGGGGAATACTTTATGTTGTCTATTTTTCAATTCCTACACTATTAGCTCGCACTGTCTATATATTTATTTATTTATGTATTTGTATATTTATTTATTTATCTTGATGGAATTTTCAATCGTTAATAAAATACATTTTAAAGCGCTGAATTGAGCTGAAATTTTATATACAGGATCATTTTGAAGGACAATACAATAATTTAATTATAATTAATAAAAATTAATTGATTAAAACTAATTATTTAAAGAATTACAAATACAGCTACGTTGGCGGCTTGTGTCAAAACTTGAAAAGGTTTTTTTCTCACGCGTTAAAGCATTCAGTTGGACTGAAACGAAAAGAACAATACGATACTTTAATGATAATTAAAAAAAACTAATGACCACTTAAGGTTGTGATTCTGTCCTATGTATATACATATTTATATTAATTGTAACTATTTAATAAAAAGCAGCTAAAATAAAATTTTTCGTTGTTGATCTAAGTAGGAACTGACTTAAAATCTATTTTTTTTATATTACTTGTTTATTTTAATAAGTATGTTTGAAAATACATAATATATGGACAATTTTAATTATTTTTATTTTTGTTGGAGCAATAACTATATTTTATGCTGTTTATTTTTATGTCAAGAAATATCTTTAAATGGTGCAAAATTAATATAATATAAAACTGTAAATCTATATTATTTCTATTTCCTAACTCTCTGCATGCATTATCGAGGGAATATCATTAATTAAAAAAAAAAAAATGTTCTAACGTATACCACTCTGAATCCTATTGGTAGATTGGTTTGGCACGCCACAGCTAAAAGGTTGCCAGCCCCTGGTATAAAGTGTAAATTAAGAATACTTTTGCTATAAATATGTAAATTTTCTTAGAAACTTTAGTTGGATAATTACGAATGTTGTTAGGATTCGAATCATTTTTATACATAGAATTATTATGTAAGGAATATAATTCAGGTGAGTATTGCTTATTTAAAGTTTAAGTGATTTTTTTTAACAACCATATTTTTGAAAACATACTTACTTTTAAAAACAACCTTTAAAAAGTCAACTTATGAGATCAATTAAATTTGTATATATTTGAAAAACTGAAAAATTGTACTAACTGCGATTTTGCTGTTAAAAATATTCATTTGATTAAACTTTTAAACCACTTTTTTTAAAATTTGGCTGGATTTTATAATTTGAAATTCAATTTGAGGTTACTTTTGAAAAGAGTTTGGGAATAAGATTTTTTTTTTCCACTGGGGTTTTTGCTGTTTTTGAGATCTTTTTATAACTGTATAATAACTTAACAGTTATACTGTGTCCTGAATATATAAAAATAAACTAACTTTAAAACTTGGAAATCAGTTTTATTTTTTAAATTTTTGACACGATAAGATAGTATTTGTATTTCGTATATTTATGTAGAAAAATTATTCACCACTGTGTGTGTATTTGCTTTTAATGCAAACTTAAGAAACATTCTGTTGCCAGATCATGAAGTCATTATTTCAAACAATATAAATGTAATTAATATAAACGGGAGAACATTTTATTAACTCGTAGATTTGCAATTTAAAAAAAAAGTTTTATACATCCGTTTCAACTACTTTTTTTCCAAAAATATCTTTTTTCCCAAGCCTTTGCCACCGATACTTTAAGGAAATTACCAAAAAGGTACATCCGGTTTGGTTAATAGAACTACTTTCATCAAAGGGGAAAGACCATTTCGAATGACACATCGATAAAACAGAATACAGAACAGAAGGAATCGAGAAAGTCCCATCTTAGAACACGGATCTCGATTTTAATTGGTGACAGACAATCCGACGCTATTGTCGAGCCTCCCTGGCGTTTCCACAAATTACTACAGGAAAGGAAAAGGAACAAAAAACTTCCACTTTTTCTTCGTTTGCTTATTTTCACTGTTCTCATTCCCCAGTGCCCCCGTAAAGCCTTCCCCCCTCCCTTCATCTGCCTTTTCTCCCTTTTTTTCTGCACACTCGAAAACGATTTTGATTCTCGGAAC
>BMAV01023816.1:37189-48046 GCA_019973955.1 Trichonephila inaurata madagascariensis
CTTTTCTATGGGATGTAACAGCCATGAAACAAAAACAAAATGTTTAATTCAAGTCAGCGTACAAGTTACATTTAAAATATGGTTGAATATTTTTAACGAATTCTTCTCTCATGTATTAGTTTAACATAAATAACTACAAATCACGAAATATATAGATTTTACTTAAATCTAATACATAACTAATAAATAAATTCAAATACATTTTCAGAGGTAGAAAAATAAAAATCTTCATCTTTTTAGTTTTTATTACATTTATATGGTTCTTTTCTCTCTATATCACAGGTTGTACTGTTAATAAAATTTTGGAATTATTTATCGGGGGAGGGGGGGGGAACAAAGGCCCTCCAAGGTGGTTAGAAAACCCAATGTAGGAAAAATGCCCTCTAAATTTGGGTAAACATATGTGTTGTTCTTTTGTAAAACGAGTTCTTCAATGCTTTCTAAATAACACAATTTTATTTAGGACACACGGTTACGAATACTGCACACAGCTAATACAATCTCAGATCACCGCACACAGCGTATGGATCACGTGTGGTTTCAGTAGAAGGAATGACTGGGAGGAAGCTACCCTTTATAAACATAAACAACACAGTCAGCTTCTGCGTCGCATCTAAGACTGGGTCAGTAGGGGTGAACTGTCACCCTTGCTGATTGATTGCCTCGGCAATCCCGTTTCCATCCTGCCGCTACCTCTTTTCGAACTTGCCGGCGCTCTGCTTCGATAGACCGTTCGGCTTGGGGTTACGTCATACCTCCCGATTGTGCGGGAACCTCTTGATTTGTCTAATATTTCTTTCATGGTCTCTCTTTTTCGCCTTATTTATTGGGTAAAAGCGCCAGCTGCGCTGCCGCCTGCGTATATCTAATTTTAGTTAGACTGGGAGGAAGCGGGAAAACGCGTAGGCTTATCACACAGTTATCCTACCGCCAGAAAAAAATAGTTCACTCACTTCAACACAACAATGTGTTTGCTTACAAACAGGTTTTGTTTACATGCAGGATGATCAACAAACTGATATGAATTCAGGGACATCTTAAGACTTTTTGAGGACCAGGGCCCCTCCGCGAAAGTAGGCCTTACCTGTGTAGCATGCATTGCCAAATACTCATACAAACAGTAATTTGAAATAAATAAATGTGCATGACTCACAATCTTACAAACCTAGGCGCAAACCAGCTAGGTCGATGGTTGTAGTTTGGCTAAATGAATTGAATGATTGTTTATGGTATTAGGTCTAGGCTAGTGGTTTCCAAACTTTTTAACCCATGGATCCTTTTCTATAGAGTCAAAACTTGTCCACGGGCCCCTTTTTAAAGTCAAAACTTCCCCAAGTGAAAGAGCTATACATATGTGCATAACAATAAAAAAAACTTAAAAATTAAAACAACAACAACAACAACACTTTGTTGAAGAATTATTTATTGAAATTATGATTTTAGTTTAAAATAAAATTAAAAAAAAATTAATGACTTGGATGAGCTTGATGAGATATTATGAGTGTATTTATGTCCGCCTCAATGTTTGTGAGTAACAGCAGCAAATATCCCACAAATACTAATATCTAGTTGATTTCTTTTTTTTTTTTTTTTAGTAATGAGGTTTTTTACGGCACTGAATCCAGGTCCTACTAAATTGGAAGACAGGAAAGTAGTCAACAACTTCTGTATAATAACCCATAATGCAGGATATAACATTGGGATCTGTTTTTTTAACCAAAATGTGTGGTATCCTTGTTCAAACACACATTGGTTTAAGTCCCTCATTTGTGGATATTTCAATAAAATACTCCTGTATTAATATGGATTCATCTGTTTTTGGGATCTGAGTTCGTCCACGCTCAAAAGGGTTCAACACCCAGTCTGGAATATTCAAGTAAATGATAGTTATTTTTTAAAATTTCCATATAAAAATAAAAATGGATTAATTTTTATTTTATATTAAACCTTGCGTGGCCCCCCTGACGTTGTTCAGGGACTACCACAAATCAATTTTAATTTTCCAAAGATCTCTGAATAATACTGGGGACCTCTGGGCTTTCATAGGAACCACCGGTCTAGGCCTAGACATGGACAACGGTCATCACATAATAATACAGCCTTGCCACTTTTGCCAGTTGACGGGGAAATAATATTCGACCATTAAAATTATCCGGATCTTGTTTTTGAGATTGAGTCTAGAACGAAACGAGGCCCCACCGAGGGTGAAGCCTTGGCCCAGGCCCATGCTTTAAGACATCCCTGCATGAACTTGTTGGTTATGATGAGAATTTCAACAAGCTACCTCACTTCTCATTTAAAATTTTTTTTTTGAAAAGGGTGATAGGTACATTCAGGTACGTCTTAACCCTTTCGCTGCTCATCCCACGATTTTCACTGGCAACGTAGATGTACGCATTTTTTTCGTATTTAGCGGTGAAACCTGTGCTGTTCCTGTTTATGTTTTCATTTATGTTTTTATGTTCATATTTGTATTATATAATTCTATAATTTCAAATAAAAACTCCTTTACAAATTTTTTTTTGTATATTAAAACTTTAAAATGTAGATTTATTATGTGGATTTGAAATTCATTTCAAAGCAATACCCAATTTTTAAACCTACTTTGATATATATATATATATATATATAGTATATAAAAAACTACGCTGCGAGAGGGTCAAGACTTTTTGAGCCTCTGTGCCCTACACAACTTATATCTTACTTTTCATTCTGTTACTTTTCAAATATAAATGAAAAGAACTATTGAAGGTCACGCTTCTATTTGTGTGAGTGGTCTTCGTAAGCACTCTGGAATTTCATAAGCTGCATAATAAAGGTAAGACATGAAGGAACATCGAAATCTACAATACTTCCATTTTATTTTGTTCTATATTTTATCATGCATTTGGTGGAGATAAGGACCAACTGTTGCTATGTGTAAAAATATAATGGCGTTCGGAAATTTATCCAGATAAAGTACAGACGTCAACTGAACCCCTTTTAAAGTAGTTCATCTAGGTGAGGTACCTCAATGATATTCCTTCTCCCACTTCGATGTTCCCATTCTGAATTTGGGTTTTTTTAAAAACATTCTTGGCTTGATCGCATATATCCAGGGATGTCTTAAGACTTCTTTAGGCCCTGGCCCCCTACGCAAAAGTAGGTTCTGGGTACTTACACTTACAGTTGAACCTGTTTTTGTGTGGTTAATAAAAACCGCACAAAAAATGTTCGAAAATTTCATGAAATCTTACACATAACAAGCCAATTCGTCGAAATACTGTGTGACGGGCTCATCGCGTTTTCGACTAAAAACTCCTCTTGGGATCTTTGGGGCTGAAAAAGGCAAATTCTTTCCAACCAAATCCAGAAGTGAAGCTTGAGTATGCAAATTAGAAACCTTTTAAATAACAGAAGTTTAACGTAAGCGTATGACCTATTCGGAAGTGATTATGCTAGTTTGAGTTTAAGCGCGCAAACTGAAGGAACAGAAGTAAGCCGTTATTCGAGTGTGAAGCTATCCGTGACAGAACGATCAAGTCAAGGTGGATACTATTCCACGCGAGATCAAGAAAAGATATTTAGGATCCGAGAGGATTGTTATTAACCAAGAGATTAAGGTAGGATAATTCTGTTATCTATTAGGAACTGTGTATAAGTTGAGATTAGGAATAGGCGGGAATATAGTGATTAAAGTCGTGCTTATTTGGTAATACGTATTGTGTGTTTTCTCACCTCAGATCCTCTAAGTTTAAACATAACTATTATCTTTGTATAGTGTTTAAGTTAATAAAGATATATTAAGATCATGGCAACGCCTGGTTCTTCATTCACTCCCACACCCCTAGGTCACGAAGATAACTTAGAAGTAAGGCATCACCCGTGGGCGAATGCCTTACAACTGCAGAAAATTTTTTTTATGCGGTCGCACAAAAATAAAATCGCATAAAAAAGGACCACACAAAAACAGGTTCGACTGTATGTAGACCTCACCTAAGATCCTTAAAAGTAGACAGTTCATAACACACGCTACCAAATACTCGTACAAACAGTAACCCAACACAAATAAATGTGCATGACTTACAGTCGCACAAACCGACTCAACAGACTGCCGCCTTTTGATTGAAAGAGTAATGAAGGTGTATGGTGGTAGGCTTAGGCCTGTAAATGGACGACGGTCATCACAAGTATCCAGTTGGCAAATCGTGCGAAATTCCCACTTTTTCTGAGAATACAACCGGAAAAAACATTCGACCATTGGAATTATTCGGATCATGGTCTCTTACTGGGGCTGAGTCGAGGACAAAACAATGCCCTTATTGTGACCGAGACCCTGGGCCCCGGCCTAGTTGACCTATGCACATTTAAAGGTCTCTTTAAAGTGACTCAAACTAAATGTGCTTGCAGTTACAGATATAGAATAATAAATAAAATGAATAAAATTGTCATTATTTTACTCATATTTATTGATTTTTATGGTACAATTTGTATCCTTTCTGAGATGTAAAATTAACTGATGAATGGAGTTATTTCAAAAAGGTATTCTCCGCCAACACCCTAGAGCTAAGAGAATTGCCTATATATACCTCTGATTTATGACATATTCTCAGCTCGTCTGACGAGAAGGGTCAATATACTGTCATTTTTTTCTGACACGAATCTGTGTTTGTTTAACTTAAATTTCAACTTATTTTTCAGTTTTTATTAACACACAAGTGAAAAAAAAATTACAATACTATTTATATATTTTATTCATAATCCTATCAAAATTAACTAGAAAAAAGTATTTATATTCAATTATCGTCAAATTCAAAACAATAACTGAATCGAAAAGTCTTCAGTAAAAAATAAACAATCCTGTATTATCTATAAACATCAAAATGACATGGAAATATAGTGTGAAACTATAATTAAAATTCTTTTTTTATAAATATGCATTGTTTCTCAAATGAAAAAATAAAAATAAATACAGCGTCTTTGAATATTTTTTTAAATACGAAACGCAACCTTAACTGGGACAATAATAACAACAACAAAAAATATTTTCTGCTGTCCTCGAGGAGCTGTTTAGAACGATTTCGGAACGATTTGTTTACTCCCATATCGTTTGGCACTGGAGCATTATCATTTTTTTTTCATTGCCAGTCTCGATAATAAAAGTTAGGGTTTATTACCCTAAGTGCAGACGATTTTAGCATTCTTTAGCCCGTGGCATTTTCCAGGGTTACCGTTCCTTTCATTTAAAGAAGGGGATGTGTTGTTTTTAATTTTAATTTTCCTCTTCTTTTCCTTTTTATTTATTTACTTATTTTTTTGGAATGAAATTATCGTTTGGTATCGTTATTTAGCACGAGATTCATTTTCAGTCTTCAAATCAAATAGGGTTCTCGGAGCTCGTCTTAATTTATTATTCATGAAGCTCTTCTTTTTAAAAATAATTAAAGGAAAAACATTAAATCAGTTTTGAAAGATGGATGTGTAATTAAATTTACTTTGCCTCGTGAAATGTATTGGGGCACTCCGTTTCCGTTTCTTCAATCAAGATTTGTTTAAAACGTTACATTCACCAAATATGATTTTATCTGCAGAGAAAAAAAATTGTTAATGAAATGTAAGATATGGAAAGTGTATTTTTGAATATAATGAATAAGGAGGAAACCTTAAGGCGGTGAACTCTTCTCGAATATATTTTATTTTGCTATGTAAAGAAAACTCAGCAGAAAAATAAATTCAATAAATAATTTCTCGCGTAAATTTTGTGGAATGAATGGGAATGACAATATCGATAAGAACAGATTTCTAAGAGATTACTAATTCTGAGATTTTTAGCTTAATGATATATAGAGTATCCTATTTTAGCTCACACCTTTGCCAAATTAGCTTCAGCAGCTCATTTTGAGCTTCTGTCCAGTAAGAGGATAATATTTCTCCAAGGCGATAAATAAATATGAGCTAAAATAGGATTTAACACAATAATCTTCAAAGTATACTTTAATGTTTATCTCTCTCATTAACTTACTCATTACTTAATTTAAGAAGTTAAGTTTAAGCTCTCACTCTGATTACTTAGTTGTGGCCGCGGTAGCCAAGTGGTCAAAGTATCGGATCATGACTGGTATGTCATGAGTTCGAGTACAGTACCACTGAAGACTCACTCATTACTTAGTTTATCTTTAAAGATTATTATATTAAGATATGTTATTCTATCTTTCTCACACGTGTCTCTATGTTATTTTATCTCTCAACATATACAACAACAATGGGATGATGTATAATGCGAAATAATCAAGATTATTATCTGTATTTTTTAAAAATATACATAATATTATGGAGTTTGTATTATCACAACATTTATATGGAAGGAAGCTAAATATTGTTTTATCATAGAAAGTGTTTATATAAGTCTTAAGTTAGGTGAACAAACATGTATGTCATTTTATTTTTCAGTTTAAAATTTATTTCGGTAATAAATTAATGTGCTAGTTAAAACTGGAAAATCTAAAGGAGAGGAAAATATAGAATTTTTCGGTGGAGAGAAAGAATTCTCTAGTCACTTTGTAAAATTACACAAATAAAGATTTTTTTTTATTTCAAGCATTCGGTTGGGATCCTATTTTAGCTCACATCTTTATTTATCGCCAACGGCTGAATTAGTATATTAGGTAGAAGTCCGATGCCAAAAAGAGCCACTGGCGCCATTTAGGACAGTTTGTTCTTCTTTGCCTTAAAAGTTATATAACAATAGAATTGTATCCTAACATTCATATTCTGTTTTCTGAACATAAAATGGTTAGAGTTGTTCTCGACTCAAAAAAGCGTTACTTACTTATTAGCGTCACCAATGCCAAATTGGCACCACTAGAATCGCGCCAATTTTCACCAAAATCTGACGGATATTTTTTTAAAATATAAAACACGTTAGAGATTTTTTGTTGTTTTGATATCAAAGCGTGATTCACGTGGCGACAATTTTGGGTGCAGTGACGCTAATACGTAAGTACCAAAAAATGCTTTCACACTCATGATCTGTGAAAAGGTAAGGCATAAAAAAAGTGTATATTATTTTTTTTTTTAAATTTGTTAAAACATATTTCAAAGCGCAAACATTTCATAGGCAAGTTAAAATTTTTCATCTACCAAATTCATAACAGTACAACACCCATTTTATAAATACTGTGCAAAATATTCTAAAATGCATTTAAATAGAGCGTGTATTGCTCCAAGTTAAGTTTAAATTAGAAAACTGATGTTGTTTAATTCCCAAGCTCCAAACATTATGATGGCGTTCTGCTAATTTCAGAAACATATTATAATTTTCTAAAAAAAATTACTAACTGCGAAATTTAAAGAAAAAAAAAAAAAAACTTGCTACTTTCATGCAAATAAAATGCATGAAATTATCCTGAAGTAAACTAATTCAGAAAATTAGTCCATATTCACACAAATGTAACGAGGAAAATTTCTCTCATCAACATAAAAATAACACAAAAAGTAATCTGTGATCTTTGTAAACAGAGCAACACCTGCTCCAAGATCTTCGACCTTGAATAATTTATAGATGAACGACCTTTATCAGCTTGCTTTAAAGCGTGTTTATTTTTTGCAGAATTATGTCACGAATATTTACAAACGATGTATTTAAATAAGCTATTATCAAACTAAAAAGAAAACAGCAGTTTTGGAAAAAGTTTTGCTTTTAATACTACAAATTCAAAGCACAAATTTAGAATTATTTTTATTTAATATTTAATATGTATATTATGCGTAAAAGAAACTAAGATTTTGTGTTCGCACATTGCAATGAATACGTGCTCTAACCACATGGGTGTAGACAGGAAAAATTATATCTAATAAAACAATAAAAAAGTTTTATTTATTTATTTATTTAAAGAGCTCTACAAAATTTTCTAACATAAAATACGACGAACCTTTTTTAGGAGGCCGTCAGTAGAACGGATTTAGGTTCGACGGTGCCCTAGGCCCAAGTTAATTCGACGCCCTTATGTATAATAATTTTTATAATACGAATAATTTTAATGGATTCGAAAAATTTATGAAAAATCTAACGTCAATAGATAAAAGCCATACTTAATGAAAATATTTTTAATACCTATTTCTCTCAAATATTTTTAAAGTTACTATTTACACGATTAATTATTTAAAAAAATAATTCTACCCTTTTAATATTGACATCTTGAGGTTGTCAAATTAGGAAAAGGAGTATTAAATAATTGATAAAAAGCATAATTGATTTCAAATTCTTGCCACCTCGAAAATTTTTGTGAGTCTAAAAATTTGCGGAAGGAACGGAAGGTACCCAGATCGAATTCTTCCTCCTACAAACATTTCGTTGGAAATTAGTAAATACCATTAATTTATTATAGTCTGTTTATGTTGGAAACATGAAAATGCTAAAATTCGTAACGGTAAATAAGAACAATACTTTTAAGACATCGCTGAAATTTTTTTCATTTATTTGACATAAGCTTTATATTTTGGATTAAATATAATTAAAAATTTTCATTTATATCTTCTCTTTTTCAATTCCTACTATTAGCTCACACTCTCTCTATATTTATTTATTTATCAGTGGAATTGTCAATCGTTAATAAAATACATTTTAAAGCTCTCAATTGAGCTGAAATTTTATACACATGATTATTTTGGATGACAATACAATGATTTAATTATAATTGATAAAAATTAATTGATTAATACTGGTTATTTAAAGAATTCCGAATACAGCTCCGTTGGCATCATTTTTGGCGACTTAGCGACCATTTTAGCGAATTGCGTCAAAACTTGAAAAGGTTTTTTTCTCACGTTTTAAAGCATTCAGTTGAACTGAAATTTTATAGACACGATTGTTTTGGATGACTATATGATATTTTAATGATAATTAAAAGAAATTAATGACCACTTAATGTTGTGATTCTATCCTATGTATATACATAGTTATATTAATTGTAACTATTTAACAAAAAGTAGCTAAAATAAAAATTTTCTTTGTTGATCTAAGTAGGAATTGACTTAAATTTTTTTTTATATTACTTGTTATTACTGATCTGTCCACTGTTGGTCTCTAATCGTATCTTTATTTCTTGTGTAGACTCTCTCAATTTCAAAGATTAGATTCCTAGGATGGCATGTTTCTTATTTTTCATCTAATTTAAAACTCAAATCTAATCACACAACATTTTACCCACTGGATTTTGGAAAAGGAGTTTCGTATCCTCAACGGGTTTCTTGGCTAATCAAATCACGTATTTCATTTCAAACGCTATGGAAATAAAACAGTTCACTTACTTTTCAGTACGCTTTAAAATTAATAAGTGCGTGTCTTTAAAGTTTTCATTTGAGAAACTCTTTGATTTCAAATGAAAAGTGAAATTTAAAATAAAAGACAACATTATATTTCTTCTTATGACTTTTTGTGTTTCATGCAAGTAGGTGTACAAACACTAACTGCTTGAATTTCTAAGGCAAAAGTATATTTGTCTTTTACACCCCCATACCCTATAGCATGGATGACTAACCACGCGGGCCATTGATAACACGTGACACAATATTTTGGGCAAGCCACCGATTGGAATGGTTTACATTTTTCTTCAAAATAATAAAGTTCACTATGAAGTATTGTGAACATACGCAGGTGATTCACCTTGGTGAGAGAGGCGGCGGAGAGCACACTCTTTAGTTATTGTCTTACAATCCTAACATAAGTTATTTGTCATTTAACATACAACAACAGAAGTCTTACTTTAATTTGAGTTACACGTATAACTAAAACATTTACAGCAATACAGTGCAAACTGTATTTTTATGTAGTAAATAAAGAGTTTTGAGTTGTTCGTATTTAGTTTTATTATTTTCCCAATAATCACAAGTGAAAATTACTTCGCGGCATACCTATACCTCATTAAACATTTCTTCATAAAAAATGACAATTTGATCCATAAAGGTTCGCCACCACTGCCTTACAGGAATCGATTTCGCAAAAATCATTTTTAACGGATCTCAACTCAACAAGACATGTTTACCGAATTTCAAGACTGTAGGTCTAAAAGACGGGAGGTATTTTATCATTAACAGCCCCTTAAACTTTGTAACCCCAATGGGAGTCGATTTTGACAAAACCTGTTCATAACGGATTACTACTCAATAAAAAAGGAACATGAATACTAAATTTCAAGTTTAATACTTCAGAAAACACGCACGCACGCACAAACACTGTGACGGGCTCATCGCGCTTTCTATTAATTATCCTCTTGGGTTCTTTTGGGCCGAAAAAGGCAAATTCTTTCCAACCAAATCCAGAAGCGCGATGTGTGATTATGCAAAGTAAGAACCTTATGAATAGCAGAAGTTTATCGTAAGCGATGTGGCCTTCTGGGGAGTGATTATGCTAGTCTGAGTTTAAGCGTGTAAGCTGAAGTACGTCGATATTCCAGTGTTCAGCTATCCGTGACATTACGTTTAAGTTAAGGTGGATACAATTCCACGCGAAATAAAGAAACGATATTGAGGATTCGAGTGTGTTACTGCTTACCTAGGATATAGAGGTAGGATCGTTCAAATTAATACTAGGGACTGCATGTATACTGAGATTAGGAATAGGCGGTAAAGTTAAATATAGTGAGTAGGTCGCGCTTATTTGGCAGTACGTATTGTGTGTTTCTTCACCTCAGATCCTCTAAGTTAAAATATAAATATTATCATTGTATAGTGTTTAAGTTAAGATCGTAAAGAGATATTAAGATTATGGCAACGCCTGGTTCTTCATTCACTCCCACACCCCTAGGTCACGAGGATAACTTAGAAGTAAGGCATACCGACGGGCTAATGCCTTACAACACACACACACACACACACACA
>BMAV01023816.1:48146-60816 GCA_019973955.1 Trichonephila inaurata madagascariensis
ACACACACACACACACACTACACTACACCTAAGAACTACAAAAATCTGGCCTTCTATGTTTATTTTGATACATTGTAAAATTTACAATTCAAGTACATCATATAAATCCATTAAAAATGCAATGACATACAAAATGAAATTGAACTTTTCATCTGTCATTAATAAAGCATGAAATTATCTCAAAAACGTACACTAATTGACATACATAGGTAATTCACATAATGAAATCAAACGTTATAATTATGATTAATGAGATTTTTGATGTAGCACTTTCAACTGACAGTTGTTTAGAGTTAGGAATCAAGTTTAATGGTGCAAATAATTCGCAGTAACTTCAGATGCTCACTAGTTAATCTGGATTAATAAATATTTTTTTTTATATTTTATTTTGAAGAATATTTTTCACATAAATAAGCAGTTTCAAAAGCAAAAAAGAAAAAAAAAAAAAAAAAAAACAGCCTTGAGCGCAAATTTATACAATTGATCTAACCGTCCAAGTCGAAAGCTCATATTTAAATTTTACAAATGATATGTTTTTTCAATTATAAGAATGTTTTTTTTATTTAAAAATATTTCTATATTGAAAGTAAGGATTGCAATATTGGACCAAAAGTTCAATACCGGTATTCGGTATTTTTTAGTTCTTAATACCGGGATACCGGTTTTAATACCAGTAGTAGAAATTTTAGAAAAAAAAGAAAGAAAAAAAAAAAAAAAAGAAGAAAACACAGTTGCTTCTTTGTTTTATATTTGACAGTTTTATTAGACACTATAAATATCATAAAAAGTAATTTGTAATTTATAAATTATAAGAGTATATATAAAAAACACACAAAAAAGTAAAAGAACGTCTTATTTATTTAAATCACAAAAAAGTGTAAGTATCACTATTCAGTCTGTGGTACTATTACAAATTTTTGGAATGTGATCTTAAAAAACACAATACATCAATTGCACTGCCATTAAACCTGAAACGTAATTTTGTGCAATAATTTCATCCAAACTATCTTTTTTTTTTCAAAATAATCTAAAATCCTTGGTTTGGCCTTAGAAAAACTGTGTTCAAATTTGTATCTTTATCGCAATTAGATTCTTTCTTCTTTAACAAATTTGTATCGTGTTTCGTTTTTAAATGTGTATGGAGTCCACTTGTAATTCCTCCATTCACTTTAATAACTCTTGAACATTTTTTACATTACGCCACTATATTCTTTTCACATATAAATAATGGAACCAAACCGAAGTATTATCAACTGATTTTTGATGTTCTTTAAAGTTATTCTTACTCATTATTATGGGTTATTATTTATGAGTATTTATATATAATGAATTTGAAAAATATTTTGAACCCTAAAATATGATATACAAATACAGTGTGTATAACAAACTCACCAATTTTAAAAACATTGAAATATTACGCACTTGCTTCACAACTACAACCTTGTTTTCACAGATATGACTATCAGACTACGAATCCTGAGCGTGTGCAGTATCTCTCTGAGCTGCAATAGGATAGTTTTGGCCTGCCTCTTTGGATGATTCACATATTTTATCACCTCTTTTGGTTGTACGATGAAACTTTATATTTACAGTCTAATTAATTTCGCCCGTTAGGGAGACATAAAAACCAAAACGTATACCATTTTCCTATGTTGGCGATCCCTGAACATAGAGTGTAGACAATTTTAAAAAATTTCTATTAAATACCGAAAAACCGGTATTTAAACTTGTGAATACCGGTATTACAAAATTGTACAAATGGCTGAAAATACCGGTATTCGGTATCCCGGTATACCAGTATTGAAATCCCTAATTGAAAGTCAATTGAAAGCTTTGAGTCAATGAATTTTCAATGTGAATAATTGATAAGTATGAATGCATATAGGGTAAATAAGAATAATCGATACTCAAAATTTATTTTTACAAGTTCGAAGTTTTAGTAGAAAAATCTAGTGGAAAAACGGGTAGATTCCTCACTCGACAGCTAGCCTCGAAATGAAAATTCTCACTCAATTTAAAACTGCAGTAAGTTCTATGGTGGGAACAATAAAAAGAACTACATATGTTATTGGTATTACTATAATTTTAAGATAAAGTTCATTCCTTTGAAAGCAGGCCTGAATTGTAACATTTATATGCAAACTTATGCGAAATAAGATTCAAAATTTCCCGGACTGAGCCTATACAGTGAACATTTTTTGCAGTAGAACGACTATGATAACATTTCTGTGTCACTTCGTTCTTCCCCTTTTCTAAAGAAGTTTGTCAGAAATCACATGTTTGGTGGTTTGCCATGGTGTCGTATTTTGTAGGTGGATGAATTTAGTAGGCGGCGATTTATTGTAGTAGAGTTTATTGAGAGCAGAAAATGATATCAATTAAGTGTTAGTTCGGGAAAGAGTGCTACGAAAATTTACGAAATGTTGAAGCATGTTTAAGGTATCCGACTACGTTCGGAACCGTGATTTTGCAAAAGCTTGTAAATGGATAATATTTATGATATTTAGTGTCACTTAGATTAGAAAATGTATATAAAATGGTTTTAAGAATAGTATTACAATAAAAAATTATTGAAGTACAATATTTTGACAAAAAATGAACATAGAATGACCCATTTTCAAAATATTCTCAGTTTGTGAAAAATGCTTCTGTTATGATAATATTTCGCCTGTATATAGCTCAGACCTCTGTACAGAGGCTAATTAGAAGTTTTGAAATATATCTTAGAAGTGGGTTTACCCATGTTTTACGACAACAGAGGGGAGAAATTTTAAGAAAAAAACGCCGATAATTATTTCAATGGGTTGTAACTCTGAAAATAATGTGAATTTTTGAAAAATCATAGCTAAGCCTCTGTACAGAGGTCTGAGTTGTATACAGACAAAATATTATTATAATAGAAGTATTTTTTACAAAAAGAGAACATTTTGAAAAAAGGTTATTCTAAGTTAATTTTTTGCCGAAATATTGTATTTAAATAACTTTTTTGTCAAAATGTCCTTAAAACAATTATATACATGTATTCTAATCTAAGTGACACTAAATATCATGAAAAGTACCCATTTATGCGCTTTTTTAAAATCACGGTTCTGAAAGTATTCGGATACTTTAAGGTAGTGATACATCATAGCAAATGCAAGATTTTGAGTGACATCGACGTTTCAGAGAAGCAGAGATGGTGTCAAAGATGACAAACCCTCAGGACGTCCACAGACTTCCGCACCACTGAAAACATTGAAAATTTTTCTGCGGCGGTACGCAAGAACAGGATTCAAACAACGACAGGGTGAACATGAAAACAACTGTTTTGTTGCATACTTCTTGCTTCCCTGATTTCGCCTTCTCCAACATTAGAATATTTCCTGAACTGGCACGTCGATTGCAGGGTCGTCCATTTCAATCCGCAAATGGAGTTAAAAGTGCATATCAGTCAGAATTAAAGGGAGTGGCTAAAAATGGATTCCAGAAATGTTTCGATGAACGTTACAAGCGATGGCAAAAGTGTGCTGTTGCTCAAGAGTCTTATTTCGAAGGAGGATGTGTTTCAGCAATTTAACTGGTCATATTTTTTAAGTTATAGATTCAGTCCGGTAAAACTTTTGAATCCTAATTCATACATACACAAAATATTCATGACAAAAGGAAAAGTGGAACAGCTTCTGTAGGTAAGAAACCAAGAGCCCTCGAAGGCAGAAGTCTAATTTATCTACTTAGCCCAGCGTTTCTCAAACTGTGGGGCGTGCCTCCCTTGGGGGGCGTGATAACTCTACAAGGGGGGGGCGAGCGTATTGAAAAGTCGAAAACAAAAGATTATTTAAAAAATTATTAATTTACTAAAAGTAAACAAACAAAATACTTTCTGATATAATAAAATATAAAATACACATTTACACTGATATAATACATTTATAAATGTATTAATACTGTACAATGTATATTTTATTATTAATTTAAAAAATACTAAGTTTAGAACAAGTTTGTTAATTATCAGTGACCCCATGGACTTGTATTAACACTTATCTTGATAATCCGTACGGTTTATAATTATTTCCTTAACTACCGATTAAAAGTTAGCGATTCGCTCCCCAATGCCACCGCTTACCACGTAGACGAGCGCATTTTGATGTTCTTTTAAAGGGAGGAGAAAAGAAATAAATAAGCAAATCCTTCGCAAACACTGTTAAGGTCCTTTCATTGCATTCCAAAGCCCTCGGAATAATTTTATGGATAGCCCTGCAAGGAAAAGATCGTACTTCAGAAAGCCGTATATATACATCCAGAAAGTTAATGCTTTGGCTGAGCGAGACGTTTATATACGTCGGTGGCACATAAGAGGTTAAAGTCGTATTGTAGCTTTAGCGTCAAAGTATAGTATTATTGAATTCAATACATTGTTATTGTATAGAGGGGGGGGGCGAGATGAAAATGATGATTGAATAGTGGGTCGCGTATATTGAAAGTTTGAGAAGCACTGACTTAGCCTGCAGTCCTCAGCTGAGGAAAATGGAGTGGCCCTCACGCCTCGGGTGACACTACCAGGAGTATACATTCCCAACGTACATCTGCCACCACGCCCAGGAACACCCTTCAACGGCTACTAGAGCCCAATTTGAGGCTGTCTGAAGGACTGGAGGGGGTTCCCGTCCCATATTGGATTCTATGGCAATGATTTGGCCAGGGAAAGCACCACTGAAGTTCCAGTGTCAAGTAACACTCTGGCATTGGGATTCTGTTCCACATTGAATTTCCCGGTAATGATTAGGCCAAGGAAGGTATCTCTCACTGAGGTTCCAGTGTCAAGTAACACCCTGACATTATCAGAGATCTGCTCGAAAATAAAAATCTCAAACCAGCAGCTTTAGAAGATTCCCTCGACTCATCCATCATATAATATTCACCTCGATGGTAAGGACACCACCTGGAGCCCTTAACATCAAGGTGGATAGAGTCGTTCAGTACAGACTTGCAAGTGGACACATAAAGTGCTTTTCCTTTGTTAATGGATGAAACATTTTTTTGATGTGTACCAACTGCAACGCAGTGCACTCCTCACTGGAACATCTGTAGAACTATGAGGGTCATGAGAAGGACATATACTAAAATCCTCTTCTTGTTTATGATTTTTTGAAGATGGGGTTTAGACTTGGCCTCATTGATCTTGGACTTATGAACTTGGTCTAGCCTGTGGCTAGATCAGGTAGATTAAGTCAACAACAACTACAACAAAATAAAAATTGATTATCTGACCAATTGGTTGGTATCTAAATCAATAGTGGTAGTCGATTGTGTTTGGGTGATTTTATGCAATCAGTCACAAAGAAGAAGACATTTCTTCAAGAGCTATAGAAATTTATTGTCGAAAAACAATCCTTGAAATATAGGATACATTACTCAAATTCGTTGAAGAAATCTCAGTAGGCCTTCACACCTTCTACAGCACTCAGACACAACTATTGAGTCTATATGTTTAAAGATTATCCACAAGCACCCGCTCGCCCAACATAACAGCCGTATTAATAACTAATTGCTGGTCAATTCTTCACGATCAAATCAACACTAACTTAACTTCCACGAGGCCTTATGGATCTTTCGAGAAAAATCCGCTTGCGCCGAAGATCTTGATATTAGTATATTTCTCTACTTAATTCAAGAAGAATCCAAAAGGTTACGAACTAGCCAAAAATGGTCTCCGACATGGTCTGAGTCGCCATAGTTGCCAAAATGGTTGTCAATGTACCGAAATAGTCACTAGAAATGATACTAATTTGGCTCTATCTTCCGTTGAATGGCCATTATAATGTAAGGAAGGGCGTTGCTTGCAAATATTACAATTTTAACATGAAATAAATACAAGACAAAGTAATATAAACGTATTACACAGTCAGATATTAATTATTTACACCATTTTAAAAATTCATAACACAAATTTCGTAACAATAGTCCCCTTGTGGGTAACGCAAACCAAATCTAAGTATCCTATTAAATAAGTTAACATATTAAAATGATATACAATGTTAAATAAGAGGGTACTTACGTATTATCGCAACCTATTAGCGACATTATATGAAACGAAGCCCGTGATTGCAAGTTTAGCGCATATGACACATACGAAATGTTGGCGATTGTTGCGATAATTCGTAAGTACAAATTAGAGTATACTTAAAAATCAAATTTATTTACCTTGTTGCCAAAATTCATACTTGTATAAAACTCACTAAATTTACACTATTTGCAAATGGAAGAAAATCAAATGTATACATATTTTCTGAGCCCTTATTTATATTCTTTTAAAAAATAGAGTAAGCTAAATTCATGCGAATTTATAGTAACTTGAGGACTCCAATCACGTGTTTATAGTCAATTAATTCATACATTCATACAATTCATGTAACTCATTCATGCAATCACGCGTGTTTCCCATCCAATCACTTCATGAGCTTCGTCGTTGCCAATTTTAGCTTTTTGCAGAAACTTTCCTGTAGAAGTACATATTTGTCAACAATAATAAAACGTATATAAATACTCCTGATTTAAAAATACACGTGTAATAGTTGTTTTTTAATTTTTGAAAAACGTGCGCTATTATCTTTCCCCAATCATCAAATTTGTAATTTTATCTAAATTTTACACGCAAAACAGATACAAATCAAACAATAAGTTCAGTTCTGAATTTAATGTCGAACACGAGATTGCATTTATCATGTGACCATCATGGATTTAGCCCATTATTCTTGTCTTTTAAAAATCGCTGATATATTTTGTATAATGATATTAACGAATTGTTAAATCAGTACAGCTTCCAATCAGTACAGCTCATAGTATCCTAAATTGTTATTAAGGATTACTAGTAATACCTCCCGTGATTTACATACAGGATTTACATACACAATTGAATATATGTAATGAATGCAAGCATTTAACATTAGCCAATATTGCATTTGATAGCAAGTAATCGCATTATTGCTTAGCGAGTTCATACTCTATTTTGAAACACCGTAATTTTACAGAACTGAATCTTATAATGCTTTAGATTGCATCTTAGAATTATTAGTTTAAATCTGAATAGCATTTTAAATGGTCAATATTTTTATTCATTTCTATATACTTAATAGGTCATTTAGTTAATTGCCTCTTTAGCAAATTAAAAGTCTCGGAATCGTGCATTTTCTATTAAGTTAAAATAGATCTGTTTGCTTAAGACACTACTTAAACATCACCGTTTGCTAAAATAAAGATATAAATTAGACTGTTCGAATCAGTGGGGCAGTGCTATAGCTCTACTTAATTGTCATTAAATGTCACTTAAATAGATATTTATTAAAATTGTTTTAAGTTCGAGAACGAAATTCGTGATTAAATTGATTAATTTCTTATTAAATGAATTAGCAAATAAAGGTATATCAATTAATCTTTGCAGTGAAATTAAGAGCTAAATCTTAATTAAAGAGATTAGAACGTAATACCTCCGTACATTTTATTTAATCATTATCTAATTCGATATAAGATTCAGAGCGGTTTTTATGCATCATATAATCGCATTAATTCGCATTGGGATTTGAAATTTTCTGTTTGTTTTGATGTTTATTGCACTGGTATTTTTTTAAAAAATTGTTCTTTTTATTATAAATACATTTTGTTTTCTTTTATCTATTATAATTTTTGTTATTATTTCTAATAAGTTGTCTAATAAGATAAGTATTCCAATAATAATAATAATTCTTTCTGATAAACTTTTTATTTAGTTAGTTATTATTTCTAATATTCTTTTGCAGAAAACTGTCTAAAATAGACCTATTTATTCTACTTTTTTTAATAATTATTTTAAAGTTTCTAGATATCGTTTGGTCTTTCATCCCAGTTTTCGAACACGATTAATTATGCCATTTCTTTTTCAAATTTATATAAAATGATAATTAATGCATTAATAATTAAAGCATTAATTTAAAATAATTAAAATATTTATGACAAAGAAATATAAAGTGAATTTTTCAATCGATAAATCTTGTTTCAATTTCATTAATTTATTTCTCATGAATCAAAAATATATCTATCTGGATCATAGATATCTCTTTTTAAAGAAGACTTAATGTATACATATATTGATTGACTTATAATGTCTAGAGATGTTTAAGTAAGTTATAAAGTCATAATTATTTGTATAATTATTAAAGGTAAAGAACACATAAAATTTTATTCATTTTTTGGTTGATTTTTAACTGAGTTATATCATATAAATTATTTCTACTTCTTGAATTTGTTTCTTAGTTTACTTTCATCGAAATTTTAACATTTTATATTACTTATAATCTCACATTTTTCCATGATAATTCTAACAATAACTTAAGAATTTTTTACTTTGTCAAGGCAATTAAGGTAACTGGGACGTCTGTGACAAGGAAAAACGAACTTTTTTTACACCGCATTTAAATGGTTCTCACTTACTTAAATTAAAAGCAACAGAATTAAATTTTTACGTTGAATTATCTGTATATTTATGTACCTGTTAATGTAAAAAAAAATCGAGTTTAAATTTCAAATAAATCTGTATGAGAAACCAATAATCAATAACTATTTCTTTATTTTCGAGGTATGTTCCTACCTTTAGGTACACTTTGCATTAAACCCACTGCATATATTTCTATAAAATTTTACACAGCCTTTGTTAACATAAAATTCCATAAAATAAATGAAATAAAATTTAAAAAAATAAATTTATAAATTTTTAAATTTTTTTTAATTTAGTGATTTAAATTTCCTATAAATTGTGTATGTGCAGGAATTGCGCAATATCAAAAATTTGTGAATGTTTATTTGAAAAAAAAACCCCATTATCTTTGTTGAAAATTTGAGGATTTTATTATATGCAAAATATCAGCAATATAGGTAAAGTAGATTTTGAAAAAACTGTACCGGAATCACCAAAAAATGCATTTGGAGAAAACTGCAAATAAAGATATTTTCATTTTTGATTTGTAAAGTAATATTTTTTAGTACAATATAAAGCTACGTCATTATTAATTGGATTATTTTTCATCATTTCTCACTTTTTAAATTGTAAGTTTATAAAGTTCTAGATTATTTAAAAGTCTTTTTAATTACTCTTTCCCTACTTCATCAATGCGTGTTATCAACGACTCACACCTTCCATTTAAAATACCAAAATCTTATGTCTATAAATTTTAGTATTTTTTACTTCACTTTGAACACCATCATTACAGGATATAACAGAATTCCTTACACATATTTTTATTGTTATAAAAATACACACAAAAAAAATATCTTTGATGAATTTAAGAAGTTAATTTGATGTCTAATTTAAACGGAACTCTTTTTTTTTAAAAAATTATAACAAAAGAATCTGTTCTTGTACTCGCACAAAAGAATATTTATTTATTTTAAAGGAATACTAACAGTTATAAACATATAGAGTTAGTCATGAACTTTCAGATGTTAATAAGCAGTTAGGAATAACAAAATGTCTATTTTACAAGATGTGTATTTAATTTAGAATATATATATAGTCCTCAAGATCCAATTTGCACTATATCTACTTTATTTATAATTTAAGAAGTACACTGAGTACTTATAAATGCAAAACTAGACATAATCAACATTTAAAAAAATTAAATTTTGTTTTAAAATTTTTTAAATAATCATTTAAATTTTCCGTAATTTTTGCACAAAAAATGTAGAATTTTCAATACATTTGAATATATAATACAGAAAAATTTCATTATATGTATAGAAAAATTAGTTTTTTTATCATACATGTTATAAACAAAATGGATTTTGAAGAAAGTGTACCTGAATTACATAGTTGCATCACATTTGTTTACAATTTTAAAATTCAACTTTCTAGCGTTCTATTTATTGAATTCTCATAAATAATGTCTCTATGGATGCATTTAAGTGCCCTTTATTTTTTAAAAGTAAAATAAAGAAATGCAAAATTTGTAGTTTTACGTCCCAGTTGTTTTAATTCTAGTTTTTTAGCAGACGATTTTAATTCAAAAGGGAAAATACAATTCATATAAAGCGAAAATTAACTTTTTGCTGTTTGGCAGCTGGAAAGTTATCGGTAAAAAAAGAGAAGTATTAAGAATGTTGGAAATAAAAGATTGTTTTGGAGTTGATTTCGAAGTGATATTTTTTGTCTAATATTTATAACACAAATACACTAAAACAAGTGAAAGAAATCTTGTGTAGAAAAGAACAGAGAAAAAAAAGAAATATAATCGTTAATCATCAGATTAAATCATAATATTTTCTCTGTGTAAAGATTTATTATTATTTATTTAAGTCTATATATTGTTATACATAAGCTATACACTGTTATATATATATATACATACATAAATACATACATACATACATATATATATATATATACAGTAGCACACACAGGAATTTTTCAAGGGGGGTGTCCGGGGTTGAAAGTTCACCATTCTTGTATCATGCTGCTTTTGATTTTGTCGATTTTCGAGAACAAAACACATTAAAAAACTAATTATTGAATAAATAATTAGCATTAATTAATAAAATTAATCATTAATAACAAATACTTAATTAAATTTTACGCACTATATACTTAGAATTATAATCAATTGGAAAAAATATCAAGGGCTTTGAGGGGGGGTCCAGACCCCCCCTTGTGTGCGCCACTGTATATATATATATATATATATGTGTGTGTGTGTGTGCTAGTATTATTTTGATACAATTTTTTGATAGTAATGATACAAAATGAAGTTTTTTTTAATAAATTTAAACAAAAAAATTGGGCATATTATCAATTTTTTAAAAATATTTTTTTAATTAAATAATATTAGGAAAATGTAGGTAAACAAAATATTAGAGACTATTTATAAATTTAGATGCTTGGATTAAACGGCTCTGTGAAAGCATAAATAAAAGGAAAATTCCACTACGCCTATAAGCATACTGCGCATACCTTCATGCTTCCAAGACTTTCTACAGATAGCCCTAAATGCAAAACTGATACATAGATTATATTTTTATTTATCATTGCAAGTCTAAAAGTCGTCACTTTACCTCAATACTTGACAACGAATTTCGTCTATGCATAGAATAAGTATTCGTAACTTGGGAATAGTGATTGTTTACGCAGAGAAAAGTTATCTATAAATCAAATGTCTATTTTCGGCTCTAATGGTCAAGATAATTTCCCATGCGTTGGAATAGAATATACGTTGCCATTCAGTGATAGTAAAACTGAAATGTTTGAAGTCGACCTCATCTTTTAAGTATTAATCTGGCAATACCGCAGAAACTTCGGGAAAAGAATGCGTATTGATTTATACGCTATTATGCCTAGTTGGTCAGGTATGAATATGAGGTCACTAAAATTTGGGTTAGAATGTTTGTTTTTGGGATTGCATTTTATGTTAGAGTTTACTTCCCAACTTAAAAAAATAGTTATATACAGTACAAAGACATTTAGGTAAGGTATTTAAGATTGGGCAAAGTAATTAACTAATTTAGTTATAAATTAATCTCTGCTTTCCCATAATAATTTAAACAATTAATTTAAATTGTTTCTGTGAAACAGAAGTGTTAACTAAAGAATATTTAGTCCACTGGTTTTGTTCGGTTCTAAAGTAAAAGGAAATAACACATTTTCAACACGTTTCTTAATATTTACTAAATAATGTAATTTTCATCATTACTTGTGACCGTTTGATAGCGCGATGGTAATTTGAGAATTTCATTTCTAGAGGCGATAAATGTGGAAGAGAACTTGTTTAAAACCCTTTCTATTTGGGATTTTTTTCCAATCAAAATATTCCAGGGGGAGAGAAACAGATCATTATTAAATGATATAAAACTTTAGAAGTATACGGTGGATATGATAGAATTTGGCAGCAGAGTTCGGCAATTTTCTGTCGAATTTCCAAAGTAGCATGGGACTTAGCGTTGTCATACTGCAGCTGTGTTACTTCTTAATGAACATAACTGCGTTTGGTTCAAACAATCATCCTTTTCTTGATTATACTTTCCGAATTGAAACTTTTGTTGAGATTGAGAAGTTCGTAGTATATTGGTCCTTTTAACGTCCTATTTTATGTGCGCATTGTGCTTCAAACTTGATTTTCAGGTGATCACAAAGGGAGGAGGTCATAGATAATGATATTCAGGAACTTCTCAAGTCATGGGCCAACTAGGCCCAGGGCCTCGTTTCGTTCTCGACTAAGTCTAAGTAAGATCATGATCCGGATAATTGTAGTGGTGAAATATCATTCCCGTACATATTCTTCAAAAAAGAGAAACTTTCAAACTGCATGTCAACTGGCAAAAGTGGCAAGATTGTATTATTAGGTAATGACCATTGTCCACACGCACGCACGCACGCACGCACACACACGTCTAGGCCTAATACCAGAAACAACCATTCAACTCATTTAGTGGAAATGCGGTCATTGATCGAGAAGGTTTGTGTTAACGTGTGTGACTCGGACACATTTCCTTCTTTCAAATCACCGTTTGTACGAGTATTCGACAATGCATGCTATATACTGTCTATTTTTAAAAAATCACAGGTAGGGTTTAATTTAATCTTAAGATTTCTCTGGTCCCAGGACCTCAAAAAGTCTTCTCTGGATCCAGGGCCTCAAAAAATCTTAAGATTTCTCTGGTTCTAGGGACTCAAAAA
>BMAV01023816.1:77828-91498 GCA_019973955.1 Trichonephila inaurata madagascariensis
GTAGTGAGACCTTAATAAGGTCTAAGGTTATTACCCCAAAATCTTGAGTTTTTTAAAAAAAATTATAATTTTTTTTATGATTTTTTTATAGGCCATTTTATTAGCTTTACAAAAATATCAAGGTTTTTATTTTCCATTCAATAGAACAAAACCTACAAGTGTTTTAGTAAAAGCAGATGCCATAACTTTACACAAGATGTCAAACTTTAAAATGCGTTTTACTAGAAATGTGTTTTTTTCGAAAAGTTCAAATGGGGACAGCGATTGCTTAAAATGATTTTAAAATAATTTGCTGAAATTTTGTGTGTTTGTTCTGTATAACAGTAGAAGCGTTTTAACCTTCAAATTTATCAATCACTGTTTTATTACAAAATTTATAGTTCTTTGTGTGAATATAATCACTGTGTTTTTTAAAGCAATTTCATATAAAGCTAAGGTAAAGTGCTCTAGTTTTTGTACAAATTAAAATATCGCTTATTCTGAAGGTCATTCAAAAAGGAATAGCAAAGTAATACATCAAAATTGAAAAATTGAGAATTTGTACTTTTTCTAGTTATACAGAGTAGGCCCCGTTTATATAGTTTTGTTGTCAATTTTGCGCCATTTTAGTATTAATAATTTATTTTCCTCTTCTTAATTTTAGCCTTTTTTTCTTAAAATGTACTCAATAAATGTAAAAATCACAAAAAAAAAAAAAAAAACCCTATATCTCCATTTTTTTTTTAAAAAAATTGTTGCTAGTAGTCGGATAACTTCTTTATAAAAGAACTCATCTTCTACTTATAACAAGGAATAAATAATAAAACTTAAAACTATCGTAACGTGCCAAGAAATCGACATATTTCCATCAGTATGAAATAAATTTTACCTAAAATATCTGTTTTAAAAAACTTATAGATATTGATTCTTTCGGAGGCAGAAAAAAATATATAATAATCGTATTTCTACTATGCCATTTTTCTCCATTCTTTGTAAGATGATTTCTATATTTCAATTGAATTTTATCATCTCCAATATGTTCTCGACCGGACTGACATCTAATATGACATAGTTTCAAATGATGTGTCGTTTCATCTGTTTCTTTTCTTTTTAATAATATTGGAAACATTTATAGGAAAGGAACTCATATTTTAGCGAGAAAGAAAAGGAAATGAATGAAAAAGAAATATTAGTTACAGAGACACGAAACTGAAAAAAAATTGGTGATTTTTATTAGGTTTACATTGATCTTTACATGTGCTACACAGTAGTTTTGTGTTTAATCCATACGGTAAAACGATTTTACATCGAATAAATATCCATCACGTAATTTTAAAAGATTATTATGCTAAAAAATCATTAATAATAATCGTCTGCAGTCTTCTTCCCCCCTTTTATATAAAAAAGTTCTACATCTGAAAGCATTATAAGAACGTTATTACATTTGCAATAAAATGGCTCCTTTATATTGGAATATTGCATGTTTAAAAGTTATTAAACTGTTTTTTATGGTTGTTACAAACAGATTTATTCGATTCCAGTCTAAAATAGAATTTTGAAATATAGAATCACTAAAATATAAAGAAAGAAAGAATATTTGGAAAAAGCATATTTTGCCTCCCCCCTTTAAAAATTGATAAGTGATTCCGTGACGTTTCAGTAATTAGAAAGAAAGTTAATATTGACTTACTTGACTATTTATTAGTTAAACCTAATGCTTAATTGCAAAAATTACATTATGATTAAAGAAAAAATTGACATGATTATTATTATACCAGGAGAGATTTGTGATACTACATTATTTGCTATCACATAAGGGACTCTTAAACATTCCTTCATTGCTGTTTAATTTAAGAAAATTGTAAAAATTCTAAAATTTCTTTTAAACCAATATATGTCTTGACTTCGAACATTCTGTATGTCTTCTCTTTTACAAGCTCAACGACTATTTTAAATAATATTTGTGTTTTATCTGTGAAAAGATCATTCCAAAAAGGAAACCCATTTTTTTAAAAACACATTTGAAGTAGAAAAAAAATTATATAGCTTAGAAAAAGATTGTATAAACGCGGTAGGCTTGAACGTTTTAACGGTTCACAGCACGGAGTCATTATATTCATGGCTTTTGTAGAGAAAAAAAATAGCATTATTTTTGTTGTTTATTCCAGAGACTGCTTTAGAATAAAATACTACGTAGAATACAAAAGACAAAACAAGCCTACTTTTTTACTCAGAAGAGTCTTTATATCTAAGATAACGCATCAAAAGTAAATCTAGATAAAATTAGATTTATTTGCTGATTTTTAATGTGATCAAATTGTGTGTAATATAATAGGAAAATATAAAATAAATAAATATAATATGCATATAAACTAAAATGAACTCAAAAATTCAATTAAGAATTATTGTATGAATGAATACATGAATCAAATAGTATTTATTTTAATTAAATGGAGTCTTCAACGTATAAAATAAAATAACAGGCATTATTTCTATAAAAAACTTTCAGCTTTTGAACAAAAAAAAAAAAAAAAAAAAAATTTATATTAAAAAAAAATATTCAAAAAAAAAAAAATAAAAAAAAAAAAAAAAATTAAATGTCTTTTTAATTGAGATTTGGTTTTTTAAATTTCTAATAAAAATTGATTTACTTAAATCATTTATAAAAGATGAAAAAAAAATCCAGTGAAATATTTTATATACATATATACGGTAACTTTTAAATAAAAAACGAATAAATAAGGATTTGCCATGAGTTGATAGTTAAAAGTTCTTTAAAAGACCTTAAGATGATGAAACTGGCTGCTTTAAAAAATTTCCTTAGTCGTAATTTCAACAAACTCGATATAGAACTATTGGTTTAAGTTGTTTTCCAAATTGATAAATTTCTATTATAAATGCCATTTAATTACAAGTAAGATATTTTTACGTTTATTAAGTTAAAATTTAAAATTAAACTATGGAAGCATTTTAATAATTCAAATGCTTACTTTCACATTATAGATTCAAAAAAGAAATGTAATTACGAAAAATTATCTACAAACGATATTTTATCTGTTCCAACTTTTAATATTTGAAATAATTTTATGCTTCAAATGATACCAAAAAACATTTCGGTAATACTGAGCTATACATAGAGGCAGACGATTCTTGTTTTCAACTTTAATATTTGAAATATTTGAATTTTATAACCATAGCAACTATATAGGAAAAAAGATTTTAATAAAACAGTGATTTGTTTTCAGACGATTTTATATTTAATTACATAAATTTTTTCCCGTAAAGAATAAAAAAAAATTATCTTTGGTATTTTTTGAATAATATTTAAGCGCTTAATTAACTATAAATGCTGTTTAAAGAATTTGTTATTTCGCATGTTATTGTGTAAATCTTATTCATGTTACTAATTTTGTATCAGTTTTCTGTAAAAATTTTTTGTAATGCTAAAATTTTCCATCGATTGTCTTCATAATTTGGCAACACTGCCAAAAACGACAGAGTATCGTTTCTAAAATCACGAAGCTAACGATTTTTAGAATTATCTCGGAATTAATTTTTATGATGCAATCTGAGACAGCGAGAATTTTCTCGTCTTTTAAATATAGATTAAGCAAATGTATTTTTAATGCGCTGTTATGATTAATGATAGAGGTCATACGCTCTCTAAGTTAATAAGCTTTTTACGAAAGAAGCTGCGAATTTTTGAAAGAAAAGAGGATTTTCGGAATTTTATAATGCAGTGAAGCTGATTTTAAGGAAAGGTATTTATTGATTTAACGCGATATAATTAAAAAGTGAGGGTTAATTAATTCACAAATTAAATAAGTTTTTACTGATAGTAGCTGTGATTAAAATTCCTTTTATTTAATTATTTTGCATCTGTTTTCTCTTACAAATTTTCCAATTTTTTTCGATTATTTAAAGAAAAATTCTCGGATAGTTTTAATTATTTTTGTAATATCGGTATCCAAATATGTATTTTCTAAAATACACACATACATAGCTTGGTGGTAACTAAAAAGTGTTGTTTATAGGATTTAATCGGAAAATTCAAAACATAGAACCCACAATATTTTTCTGTTCGCAAAGTTGAAGAATTTTTTTTTACCTCATGAACATTTAAAATGTTTTCTCAATTCTATTTATGTTACTTGCTTCTTATAATTATTCTTTTGCTTAGCATTTTTACGTTATGTTCTTAAATTATATTTGATTACTTGGGGTATTACTTATGTTATCAATGCATATATTACATCTTGTCATTCAGTATGCTGATTTAAGCAAATAAATGAGCAATAAATATACAAATTGTTTTATTACTCTTCCGACATCTTACTCCTGATGAAGAAAATGAAAATATTTTGATACATGTGGAACATCTCAATTTTGAACCTGATGACGTAGCTATCTCAGCGTTTGTAGATTACTCTGAAACTATCTACAAGAAGTTGCCATTAGAAATTATTGATGTTTCATATTTTAAGAACATTAGTTGTATAATTTCGTAGGACATCATTTTGTTTTTTGTTTTATGAAATTAAAATTCGTGTTTTCTGACTGTAGAGCAGCAATCCTATGAGCAACACTGACACAACTTTACATACAATGTTTATTTGTAATTATTTTTAATTTACCGTATTTACCAAATTTAACATGTTTATTCTAATACCTGTTGTGTTGGACGAAACGTGTGTTCAATATATAAATTCTATTCAACCCAACCGGTACCAAAACACACTTTAAGTAAACGAGTTTAGCAGAATCAAGACACATTGTAAGTTTGAATCTTAGCAAATAATAAATTTGGTATATTTGAATAATACCTTTATTTGTAATCCCTAATAACATTCTATAGTAAAAATAAAAATACAAGAAATGCTAGCTTTGTATCCATCTATCTTTGAAAAGGCATGGAATAAAAATTATAAAAGTAAAAGCACTTTTGTCCAAATGGAAAACAAAATTCCTGTACGTAATTCATCCAAAAAGAATAAATTAATAAAAATTCCATATTGCTTCTGCATACATTGATAATAAAACTCTTATAAACCATTAAAATTCGGAACATATCTGAAAAGGCTTATAAATATTTCTTTTAATTCTGAAATTCAAAAATCATTTTCCCTTTAAAAAGTTACGATGAATGCGTATCGATATTTAAATTACTCGACAAGTACAACGTAGGAAATTTTCTATTTTTGTCATCCATTTTAACTCGCTGGCTTCATTTGGGCAATTTCACCGAATGGGAATCATTTTAAATTAACGAAACACGTATTTGGCATCCAATCAAGCAAAGCAATAAATTTTTCAAAATGGAATTCGAGTTTCCAGCACCAGAACGAAACGAAAGAAATAAAACCGCATTAGAAGCATCGATACTTCTCAACTCATTACAGCTCTTAACGTTATTTCGCTGTGGAACTGTCTTTTTAGCGACTTTAAATTGTCTTTCGTGCTGAGATCAGCGTAGTTTTTTGTTCTTTTTTTTTCCGTCTCAAAATCGAATTTCTGAAAGAGGAAATATTGAAACAGAACAAGAAAAAATGTTTTCACATTTTTTTTTTAAAAAGTACTTTTTAAAGGTTTTTATAGTATAATATTTAGGAAATATATATAGAGTAGAAAAAGTAGAAACCCGTGTGTGTTTTCGAAAGTGGAATTTCTGCCATTTTTTTCACATCTTCTTTTCCCCGGAATTTTTTTTTGATACATTTGATGATCATTTTCCGTTTTTAAAATCATTTGGAGAATTGGAATTTTTTTTTGAATAAAAATGATAAAAGTATAAGGAATATTTTTAAAAAAAAATCACAAAGAGATAATTGAAAGATAAAAAAAACTGATTGACGGAATGAAATGATGTTCGTTTTTTAAATAATGTGGTTAAATAGAATTATTTGAAAAAAACTATTTTCATATGCTTACAATACATTCATTGCATAACGGAAACTTTATAAAATAAATAATTAATTCAACATTTCTATTATATGCAAGAAATACATTTAGAAATAATAATTACAAAAAATTTGTTTTTGCTTGTATTCTGGAAATTATAGCACAGAGTTAAAAAATGTAAATGGAAGGATATTTAAATAATTTCGCGAGTTAGAAAATAAAATTATATATATAAAAAAACTCATATTATTATAATGCATTTTTAGAATTCTTATGCATAGATGAGTCATTATATTAACACATTACTAACATAAAACAATGTATTCACATATATTTTATAGTTATAATGCTGAAATATTTGAATTTGAATACAATATTCTTAAAATATTTAATTATAGAATAATCCTTAATCCTGATTTCGAATATTTCCCAGTAATGTTACATAATATTTTTCATTGATTTGTTATATTTTCCCTATGTTATGAAACTGAATTCTTTTGAGTATTTTTTGAGTATTAATTATACTCTGGTGTTATATAACAACCCTCTGGGATCGAAAATTCTGAGAAAAGAGGGGAGGCAGAATTCTAGAGGTCCTAAGGCCGTCTAACGCCAAGTACGTATTTAATCAATTTATAAAATATTAAAGGCAAACACACTGACTTCTTAGGAGGCCCCTAATATTCTCTGTTACGCCACTGATTGGCGATGTTTTTTCATTTGGCGAAGTGGGTCGACGGTATAATACGTGAATACCGATAATTTTTGAGTATTTATTAGAGCTATTCCTTTTTATCTTATAAGTATATAGCGATTTTTTTTTCAGACTAAAATTAGCAGATGTTTATATAGAGTTTATTTAATATTGTAACAATTTCAGACACAAATAGTTTTTTATTCCATATTGTTGGAAATAAATTTAATTTCTTATTTACCCCCTCAGGTGGGACTTGATTTCAAACTGCCTTTCTTCAGCATTCCCTATGCAAAGATGTTTTCAGCATTGGCTGCACCTTCCATCGGGGGAGGTCTTGGAAGTCTCTTCGGTTCTAATTCCGGTTATGGAGCAGCTCCCAATGTTGCAGCCAGTAGTCTGAGTTCTAACATACTGGGGCCTGGAACGTCCAGTACAGTGGCTACCATGGCAGCTATGGCCGTGACCGCAGCGCTTTTGTATCCTAAGGTCACCAGCTTGTTCAGTGTGGATGGCAAAGGAGTTTTCAGAGATGGTGAGTGATAACTTTTTCCATCAAAATATTTTTCAAATTGTTTGATGTAAATTGAATAAGAAAAAAAGTAATTGAAAAAGGTACTTTTTAACACGGAAAAAAATATTCGTAATATTTTGCTAAGAATTTATTCATTAAATGATTTCTCATTAAGGAGGAGAAAACTTGTAACAATCGATGAAAAGGCATTAGATCTGTTGTGTTGTTGTTTCTAATGACACATGTCTGGCGATGTCAGATCAAGGCCCACGAAATTTATCGTGGCATAGAGCTAAGATATACGCCTCTCGTTAGCCATAGCTTTGAGCACCATACAGGTGACAGTATGATTTGGTTAGGTTCCACCCCCATTTTGAGGGAGAACACCCTGGAGGGGGTCAGGAGCCTCCCTCCTCTCTTCCCCTTCCACCAACCTTACGACAGGATTGCAGCTCGACTGCTATTTAAAGTATTTCCTTACCGCAAAGGCTCAATACATTTACAAACATCCATGCCTCCTCCGGGATTCGAGCCCAGGCCCTACAGCACAGAAGTCATCGACACTAACCACTTTATAGGTTTATAACGTTAAAGCTCTCGGTTTAACGTGTTCATACTCATTCACTTTTGGCTGATATGTCATTTGAGCTCAGTGCCACTGAAGACCCACCGTGTAGAGGCACCGATGCACGTAAATAGCTCAAAATCCTCCTGTTGGCATGGTGTGACAGTTCGGAGAAGAGGTTCCCGTCTCAGGTGTGTCAGGTTATTTAGAATATCCTGAGCAACCTTTGACATTCAGTACAAATTTTTTCTATAATATCAAACTTATACTTAAGTTGGGTCATAGGTAGCCTAGTGGTTGGAGTATTGGACCAGACCAGAGGGACTGGGTTCAATGTTCGATTTAACCAAATACCCTCCGAATACATAGGATGTACGTGCTCGTTAAATCATTTGGTCCGAATGTCTTCTGGGAGGTCGCAGCAGAAACCACGGGTGCAGGGTGCTGGAGAATATTTCCCTCCCCTCTAGCCCATGAGTAAATTGTGGAGGTGGAGATATAGGTGATGTCACCATCTATCGTGTAGAAGTCCAACCTGTCTTAGGCTCTGGCAACTTTCTTTCCTTCCCTAAGGGAAGGACAACAACATAATAATAATGTTATACATGTTCCCTACTTTTGTTCAATAAAAAATGTTATTTCTACTTAGTATAATAGCTCAATTAGTATAATTATATCATTTGATATTTTATAGGTGGTAGCGCAGACGATTTTTTCCACAACGTTAATTCTGTTCTCAACCAGTTCAACATCGATGGCGAATCATGCATGAAAGTTGCTTTGTGCTCTTTGGGAAATGCCAAAAGGCAACACACGCGCAGGGGGCGTGATACCACTTCTTCACTCTCTGATGTCGTTGAAGATGTTTTGAAGTGAGTAAACAATGCCACATGCAATTGAAAAGAAGTATTGAATTCAGATTGTTGATTGAAGCAATTTTTAAAACCAAGCTTTAAAGTATGTCATTGAGCTATCGTAAGGATTAACCAAAAGTTTGTCAGAGTAAAATCATTTGTAGGACTAAAAGTATCGTCGAATGTGGCAAGAACCTTAATACTTTATTTTAGAATTATTTTTACAAGTTTAACGAATAAGGCAATTCATTTTTATAGCATGATGTAAATGAAGGATGTTAAACTCAAAGGCTAACTTTTGTTAAACAAGCAAAGTTTAACTTTAGGTTGGCTGCAAATATATATATATATATATATATATATATGTAAGGATAATTAAATTAGATTAAAAATTAAATTCCCTATCTAGCACTCAACTCATATTTTTCATTTCATCTTCAAGTATCAAACTAATCACCCATTTATTTCTTCCGAACATATGGCCTACCCAATAAACATGTCTAATTCCAGATCGTTATATTTAAAAGCCCTATATGTCAGCATTAACTTTCAAGAACAATCATAAAATCCGCGATACTTACCCCATCGGTGTTTTAAGTGCTAACCCACTTAAAACACACCATGGCGTGTTTTTTCCTCCCTACTCTTAGCGTCAGAAGAGATGTATTAATTCTAGAATAAAGACCTTTTTTAAAACTAAGTCTGATTCTGGCTCAAAACATGTCATATATATAGAAACGTAAGTTTATTTCGAGTAATACATTGTAATATAAACATAAGTAAAGGAACAAGAAAAATATAATGTTTACTTCCTGACACTTGACATCTCTTCTCTGCTAAATTTCGGGAGAAATTTTGATATTTTATTATATATTATTGTGTGCTGATAGACTGGCCGGTTCAGAAAAATATTCTCTGTAGGCACATACGGCCCGCAGGCCGCGAATTAGACAGCTCTTATATAAATTAACGGAATTTATTCTCATTCATTTTAGTTGATCTTTTCAAAACAAAGTTTGAAACCATTTTTTAAATGAGTAATAGAAACAAGTGTTTGTTTAATATTGAAGAAAACCAAATTAAAATGTGCCTTTATACGGTACTTCGTCAGATATGAAATGTTTTATGCAGAAGATTCTAATAATTACTGTTAAAAGCAGAAAATAATTTGAAAGATTACAACGAGAATCTGTCTTATAATTTTTGTTTACATTTTTTGTAATATTTGATGTATGTATTGAGAGAAACTAAATAAATTGAAATAATTATAACAACATTACGAAGGAAGCATAAACTTTATGAAAATATAGTTTTGATGAATTCTAAATCAAATCGTCTTAAAATTATGTAAATAACATTATCAAAACAAGCGAAATATTACACATTATGTTTTCCATGATCATCAATATGAGAAACAAATTTTATAAAATAAAAAAACCAACATGTAATTTTACTTATTTCTTATATAACATTCCTCTCAAGGTTGAACTACAGAAATAATCTTATGTGTATCATGTAAAAAAGATAAATATGCAAATAAGAAATTTTTGTAAGGCATCTCATTATAGATTAAGATTCTTACTTTAAAAGACAAGAGATAATTCCAGAATTCATTATAAAAATGTGTTTTCTCTAATGAACTTAAAGGTATCCGACTACGTTCGGAAACGTGATTTCCAAAAGCGTATAAATGGATAATATTTATGATATTTAGTGTCAATTAGATTAGAAAATGTATATAAAATTGTTTTAAGAATAGTGTTACATTAAAAAATTATTCAAGTACAATATTTTGACAAAAAATGAACATAGAATGACCCATTTTCAAAATAGTCTCCTTTTGTGAAAAATGCTTCTATTAAAATAATATTTTGTCTCTATATAGCTCAGACCTCTGTACAAAGGCTCAACTAGAATTTTTGAAACATATAAATTAGAAGTGGGTTTATCCATGTTTTACGACAACAGAGGGGAGAAATTTTAAGAAAAAAAAAACGCCTATAATTATTTCAATGGGTTGTAACTCTGAAAATAATGTGAATTTTTCAAAAATCATAGTTTATCCACTGTACAGAGGTCTGAGCTATATACAGGCAAAATATTATTATAATAGAAGCCCTTTTCACAAAAGGAGAACATTTTGAATAAAGGTTATTTTAAGTTAATTTTTTGCCGAAATACTGTATTTAAATAATTTTTTTTGTCAAAATGTCCTTAAAACCATTTTGTACATGTGTTCTAATCTAAGTGACACCAAATATCATGAAAATTATCCATTTATGCGCTTTTTTAAAATCACGATTCCGAACGTAGTCGGATATCTTAATGTTTATGTGTCATTTTTTTTTTGGTTTCATCAGTCGATTATTTTCAAATCACCAAAATATTTCAGTTCAGAGTTTTAATTTATTAGGGCTAAAATTAACTTTTGGATAGAAATATAATCCGAAATATTACAATCTCACTTAACGTTTAATAACGCAACATTGCTTGAAATCGCACTACTAGGTGATACTATCTCACCAGATTTTGGCTTCGTAGTGCCAATGATGCTGAAACATGATTTTTAACTATTCTCTTTTCCATTTTTTTCCAGTTTACCAGTTGTGAAGAAATTTATGAACAAAGGTGGTCTTGTGCAAGCTCGTGATTTCGGAGGTTCTGGTGGGGATTGCGATTACTTCAACAGTCAGAACAAATGCCCGATAGGAGCTGAAACATTCCAGAAAATGCTGTCAAGCTTAGGATAATTATTGTACCAGTTTATATGTCATATCGATATGAATATTGCCATTTCATTGAATATTTCTTTAATAGCTCGAATTAATTTCAAAACATTGTTTCGTTAACGGGTAGAATATAAGTTTTTGTCCGGTGAAGTTGTGTTTAAATGCTTTTATCCAAATATATATTTTATTTTGCACATATATATTTACAAACTACAGGTGTATTAATAAATGTTATAGACGTTGGAAAAGTGGAGGAGATGTCTTAAAATTGCATTAATTTTCTCCCATAAATTTAACTAAGCATCTTTTTAATTTAAAGTCATTGCGCTAATAATTTTGTATAAGCTTTAAAGTGCAAACGATATTTTAAAGAAATAAAACTTTCTTAAAATAATCGTTTTTATCGATTCATCTTAATTATTTTTTGATTAAATAGGATTACTTAAAAAATAGAAATATATATAAAAAATAGCGTTTTAAGATTTTATTGTAAATATTGTTCTGTGTGATATACTTTTTACATGCAGTTTGTATGCATGGATAAAAATTATGAATCAGCTGGTCTGTAATTATGACGAATTTAAGTACTACTACTCATTTTATTATTTTTTATTATTTTTTTATGAATAATAAAGTTGTATATATTTTTTATAAACTGTAGTTCTGGTGTGAATTTTTTCGAGAATTACTTTTCAATCACTAATTAGAATAAACATTTACATTTGTTTGCCCATTAAAATAATTTATACTTGCACAACATTCAAAACAAACGGTTCTTCATATAATGCTTATATTTACATGTATAATTTTAAAGTTGAAAATTTTTTCTTACCATATAATATTTAATACATAATGCAGAAAGTTTTACAGAAAAACTTTTAAAACATTATGCCGTATAGTCAAACCAGAATTAAATGAATGAATTTATTACAATACTTAAATTAGTTGGAACTTTTTTCATTAATACGTTATATTATTTCAAAACAATTTAAATTTTAAATAACTGGATTTCAAAAATGCGGGAGTAGTTTTTTTATATATTTTATATAATATAAGTTTTTTTTTTTATTTGAATATAATTTAGAAATGCCTTTTTCAAACAGATGAAATAAACAATTTCATTTCTAGTCAGCATTATTAACAAATTACTATTTCAAATTTTTACAAAATTTACAGCACTGTGTATTGTTATGAATTTTTATTTTAAGATTTTTTTTAGAATATATGTTTAATTTTTAATTAGCAAAATTTATTTTTATTATTGGTAAAATACACTTTTCTAAAAATATTTTTTGTCACAAAAATTTAATTTTAGTTTTATTATACTTGATGTTATCCATAAAAATGTCAAGTATCATAAGTAAACAACATGTATGCAATTACTCAGCATGTTTTTTATACATACACTGCGACAGTTGAAACAACTACTTCAGTCAACTTGTTCTGCTACAACAAGTACGTATAATATTTGCACAGTTAATAAGGAAGAAAGTACATTCACAATCCCTGTAAAAAATGAAATACAAACATTAAAGATAATCTCATTATAGTCTGAATGGAAGTTAAGCCTAACAGCAAAGAGTGAATCAAAATATGAATGTAGGTAGCAAGACGACTATTAAAAGGCATTATGCTCATTGGGGGATTTCTTTCAGCTTAAATAATTAAACGCTAAAAAAAACTCGTTGCGCTAAGATTCCACTTAACACTTATGAATTATAAAAGTATATGGAGGTGTTTATGTAAAATTAAAATAATTTATACTTTCAGTTGATTATTTTCAGAGGCTATGTCCAAATTTTAATGAATTTAAGTGTAAATATAGGTCGAAATAACACAAACAGGTACTATATATATAGCATATATATAGCCATAATGGGTCATATGCAAGATCGTGTAGAGAAATCTAACACGATCTTGCATATGACTGATTGTTATGCACGCGGGTGAAAGTACAGATTCCTCTTACAGTTAAAAGTTTTTTACAGTTTGAATTTATGCTGTATATGTAAGTCATAATGATAGTTGGTCACACACTTCCAGAAACGTTAGTCTTAGGTTCTGGGTGGGAAAGGCGTTACAATTCCTAGAAGAATACCAAATGTACTTGCGACATAGCCATCCTGTGATGACTATGTCTATCCGGATCCGCGTAAGCTAGAGGTGTGGGATTATCAAAATGATGAGACATATTGGGTTCTTAATACAACTTTTATTAAGAATAACTTATATTACTTAATTCTAATTGACAACTTTCTTAAAGTGAGAGTTAACACCCAATTAAACCTTATATTCAAGTCAGATCGCGCTACTAGATCATTTATCTTAATTATAATAAATTAACTGATTCATCTAACTTCCTATACAAAATATTACCTTTTACAGAGCCTCCTTCCTTCAACGATTGAGTAATACCTATAATGTAACTTTATATGCT
>BMAV01023816.1:94498-322435 GCA_019973955.1 Trichonephila inaurata madagascariensis
CTACTAGATCATTTATCTTAATTATAATAAATTAACTGATTCATCTAACTTCCTATACAAAATATTACCTTTTACAGAGCCTCCTTCCTTCAACGATTGAGTAATACCTATAATGTAACTTTATATGCGAAGATTCCAACTTCTTTATAATGAACGTATCTTTCTTCCAGAGCTATAGGACATCTAACTCTTGATCCGAATGATTCCACACTAAGTTATCTCTAAACTTGCCGCTCCTTATCATCAAAGCTTCTATCCTTTTAAAGTATATCTCATTTACATATTTGATCTGTTTATCTTCTTGGTATTGGGTTGGAAAGGTTTTGCCATTAATCGTGGCCGTCAAAGAACTTAGGAGTTATGTTAGCAGAAGGACGCGAGAGACGTCACATACTGTATATTTGGAGATCTCATAGAGGCCAATTATCATTAAAAAAGCTACATTCCCAAAAAGTCAAGCATTAGGTTCAAAGATTTCATCTGTGTACATTACAACAGTAATAAAACTTCTGTCAAAGTCATAAAAGACTGAGTGCTCGTCCAACGAAATTTCTGTACAGACCGTCAGATATACTGACCTCTTCCTCGGATGTTGCAGAATATAGATTGAGTACCTGGTTCCCTCTGACAAAGGGTTTGTAATGAATCATGATTTTGGATTAATCAAATGGTCTCCCTTTCAATGGTCAGGATCCCCTGTCCAGTGTCAATATTCTCTTTACACGGATCTGGTCTCACTAAAGATGGATACAACGATGGGAGCTATAAGAAGTCCTTTGCAATCTGCACTTACTAGAGACTGCCCTGCCATAAGTCTCTTGAAGAATACCCACCCTATTCCACTATCCAAAAGTTGTGTGGCTACACATACACATTTTAAATCTTTTCTTTTGAATTTCCTCGAACATAGAAAAAAAATCCATGAAAGTTACTGGGGGAACGATGGAAGATTAGAAATTGGTACTAGCACTTACAAAGTATTTTCCTCAAGATGATGCTCTATTTACACGCATTTCTTCACTTATGTAATGAATACAAAAAAAAAAAATGTAAATTAGCATTGGAAGTCATTGACAACATTACTAATAATGCCATTAAGATTTGCACTGAAGGCAATAAAATACCTGATAAAGGGGATGGAAGTATCTACAATGAAACCCCACAAAAAATTAGCTCTTAAATACCGTTATCAGAGTTTCTGTGTTAGGTTTTTGCAAGTGAATCAACAGCAATTGATATGGGACTTGAGGCACTCCTAACCGATATGAACTATGGTGATTTTTGGATTCTTTGCGATAACTGTAGCTCTCTCTAACAGTTTGACAATTGGTTTCTTGTTGGCGACAATAGCAATATCTCTGCCCTACACAAACCGAAACATATCGCTGCACGCCAATATCTATTTTCAATGGATCTGATTACATGTTGACCATTACGGCAATGAAATGGTAGAAAAACGATAGCAAAAGAGGGCTGTAAATTTCGCATTACCTCCTCTTCTATCAGGGGCTTCTCTAGGGTCGGACAAACCGGACCCCTGCCCGGGGCGGCAAATTTTAAGGGCGGCAATCGAATCGAATTTGAGAAAGATTTTTTTTACAAAATTTTTTATATATTTCCTGAAATATTATTGGGTGGGAATTTGGTGCTTTATTAAAGTATCGTATTTCCTTATTTTGTACTCTGTACGTTTAATCAGTGTCGGGCCCGGATAAGCTGGACTTAACCAGGTTTTCTGGTAATAAATTTCGATCCGCCAGTGTGAAAATTGCCCGTAGATCTTCTGTGCCCAGGGCCCGAAATGAGCTTAAACCGGCACTGTGTTTAATACCAGTTTCTGTTGAAACTTGATGGGTTCGAGGTGGGAGGGCATGTTAAATCATTAAATTTGTTTACATCTTTCGTTATTAACTTTCTCCCCTGCCCGGAGTGGGGTCACAACGGACATTCTTTTTACCCTTACGATGTCCGACTTCAGCTATCCAAAAGGGAACAGGGGTAATTAGAATTTTCGATTGATAGAGAGTCACAGGAGATGTTTTATCTTATTCTCGAGTGTATATAGTTTCTGTTAAAATAAACGTTTGTAATCCCCACCATCAGTAGCCTCTTTTTCGAAGAAATTGGCCTGCTGAAAAAGGGTGATTCCTTCCCTTACATTTTATTCGTTTCAAATAATAACAGATAATTATGTTCTTAATTTCGAATTATTTTGAACTTAAAATAATACATATAATTGTTATGCTCCCTTTTCGTTCGCAAAAATTATTCTGTAGCTGTGTATATGTGAACAATTCATCTTTTTTAAATATAATTTTTTGCTTTGGAGAGAGGGGCAGCATTTTCCATTTTTGTCCGGGGCGGCAAAACTACTAGAGCCGGCCCTGCTTCTATCTTTACCTTTTCGGAGTTAGACTTGCTGAAAAAATCATAAAATATGATGGAGTGGAAGGTGCTTCGAACTCATTATTGGTATTTAGGAAATAAACCTAGTTTGACTCTAGCCATTGAGTGTGACATAGGCTCCCAGGCTGCACTCACATGTTATGTCAATGGTCACATCAAGGGCATTTTGTTCTCATAAAACACGAAGGTCTTCATCAACTGTGCCAAGTGTCCAGTTTACCAGGCTTCAGCCTAGCATATTCAGCCCATCTGGGAAATATATTTATTCTAATCTCTTCTTGTATTCGCGACTTTTTATGGATCAACAGTTTCATACATCTAGACTGAATCCGACAGTTTCACAAAAAATATGCAACATTATTTGAAAGCATTAGTTTTCTTTTTCTTTTAAGGTTGTTTTCAGTAAAAGTACAAGAGCTTGAACTAAACGCGAAGCACATTTTCAGACAGAAAAATGCTTCAATTTCCATGGAAATTTGTAGAATTATAGCTCATATCTCTGTTAACAATATGGTGTTTTTAAAAATTTCAAAAAATTCTATGAATATTTTCTTTTTCATTTTAATAAGGGAAGGCACATCCCATTTAACCTTACGGTACAGGAGAAAAAACGCGAAACACATTTTGTACCAGAAAAAATGAATCAACTCGGTTAAAAAAGGGAAGTATGATAAAAAATGTTGCTTTCTAAAGGATAGTGAAGCCAGAATATCATATTAATGTTTCATTTCTTTTATATCTGAAAAAATGTTCCAAATTCGGGTCCTATTCTTTAACATTAAACGAAGACAGCCTTAATATTTTTAAGCAATTCAATTCAATTTGTAAATTCTCTTAATTTTATACATCAGTGTACATTCTCTCAGCTAATAATGAAATCAAAAGTTATACTAATTTTTAATCTTTGTTGAAACTGGAAAAATAGTTCATTCACTTAAAAGTGTAATTAAAAAAAAAAGCCTGAACAAGGTTGGTTTTCTTAATTAAATTGTTAAATAATTTTTCAAAAGGAGTTAATACCTCATCATATTTTTTAAAATTATTTCAGTAACTAAGTTTTAGCTTTTTGTATAGTTTTTAAATAGGCATATGTGTTTGAACAAAAATCTGATTTTTTTTAAGGTAAAGATGAAGCAAGATTTCTTTATTTTCTTTATTTGGGTGAATTCGGCAAGTTTTTTTTTCACAATTTGAGTTTTATTAGTGCTCTTATGACAATGATCATCCAATTAAATTGATGCTTTACTAGCGAAGGAATATTTAAATCATCTATTGTGAGAAGCTTTGATTAGATTAAGGGAAGCAAGAGCATTTGTGATTTCAGTTGATGAAAATTAAATATGAATTGAATCTTCGAATTTTAATCCATAAAGAATAAATAAAACGTCCTTGAATTATCTAAAACGACATGCGCAATCGATTCTTTACTATGTCTGGTTAATATATCTGGTTTTTCAGTTACATCTGTCAGAAATTGGAAAAGAAAAAACTATAACATTTTAAAAACAACAAAAAGGCAATTATAACAGCTGTATAAGAGTAGTTTTTAGCTTTTTATTTTATAAAATAAAATTTACAATTCTATAACTACCCTAGATGAAAGTTAGAGGTTGTATTATGTTTGCATAAAATCCAGGTTTTTAGAATTAAATACTCACACGGTTTCATTAATTAAGTGCAAAAGCTCTAATGGTTTTTTGAAAAGCTGAAAAAGTTAAAAAAAACCCCACAAATTATATGTATATAACCTAAGATTCTGCATATACATCATTATTGTCTGTGGTATCTTGTCATACTTATGCCAAGAAATGAATTGCATGTAACTTAAACACTAAAGGATGTTCACTTAAGTCCCAAAAGCCTGTTTATTAAATTATTGGATTCGTTTTTGAGAAAATATAAATAAAATGTGATCAAAATATGTACACACATATACGCATAGAAAGAGAGACAGCAAAACATAAGTATAGATATAACCTTATAACGAGGGATTGTGTTAGAAACGTGTTTTTTATTCAATCTAGTACAAGCATAATTATTTATGTTTCCTATAAACAATCCGAAGTTACAAAGGAAAAAAAAAAAACAACTTAATAGTATATTTTGTATAATTTGATTACATTAAAAAATAATTTACTTATGTTTTCGCAGATGATGCAATCCTCTTTCTAAATAAATTATAAGAATTATCAAAATTATTTCGGAGTATTACATGGATTTTCATTACAATATTCCTTTTATTTAAATGAGTAAAGTGAAAGACTTCTTCGAAATGTAACTTTTTAAATTACCTCTTAAAAGAATGCAGCGCCATCTATTGTTAAATACCGAATGTAAAGCCTATTTCTATTTTTTTTTCAGGAAACCCCAAGTAATATGTGATATATACGTAAATAGGATTTTCAAAGTTTTACTCCTTTGCAATTTAAGTGTAAAATACTTATACATGCATAAATTTTAACAAAAATACCAGTTGTCTGTTAGAATCTTGCTAATATTTTAGCTATCCAGCAAAAGAAATACGTTTTTCTATAAAAAATACATGGATCTTCAAAAAATAAAAAAAAAAAACACAAACTTTTTTGAACATTCATATATTTTTTTAATTAACATAATTTAGGAATTTTTAAAAGGAGAAAAATTTATAATTTAATAATGGTAGTATCCCTGAACTTTTAAATGTTACTTAAAGTATCACGTGATAATATATTACATATAATACAAAATAAGTAAAAATAACCGATTTTTTTCTTCAAAATCTGAATAATAATAATAATAGTAAAAGAAAAAAAGTGAGTAAAATTATCCATTTTTAGTATTCAGGAAAGTAAACATTGCTTATAGACTTAAAAAAAAATGAAATTTTTAAAGTATAATCTTTATTTTAGTAAAATTGTTTACATCTAAATTTTTTTATATATATGTTTAGAAAACATAGAACACTTTAAGAAAATAATTTTACCTTTGGAAATCTTTGGAATTTTTCTTAAGAAAATTTCTATACTTTCGAAAATTATTCAGATTTTTTTTTAAAACAGTACATGATAGAAGAAGAATCTATGTCTGAAGTATTTTTCTCTATGCGAAATATTCAACATATTGTAGATTAATATTACTTTCTTCCCATGGAAAAATCCCACAATGCATTCAATAAATAAGATTTTTTCCCTGAAGTGAAATTTTATATTATCTTAGAATATCGATGTTATTATAATACTATGAGATGGATTCTGTGAAGGAAAAGATTAATAAAAGAGTGTTTTTGTGTGTTTCATATTCCACATATATCTTAATTTTTTTCATTTAATCCTTTCAACCGATACAAATAATTTTAAACAACACATTTTTCTCTTTTCGAATGCTTTTGAAGCCTCAGGTCTTGAGAATTTATCTTTTTATTTTTCGCGGAGAAAAAAACAAACAAACATCGGTTCTGAAATACTCCGAAGTATTTTAAAACTAATAGATGATCAGTACTTTTGAAAGCCAATTATGAACGAAAAACTATTTAAAGGTCAAATTAACCTTGTGCAGTTTATGTTGTGAACGACAGGAAGATGTATAGAAAAGTCAAAACTTTCCTTAACGAAATATTCTAATAGAATTATTAGGTAGTTTGTGTAAGATTCCCATGGTATCATAGAATATTTTAAGTAAATTAATTTTGTTTCCTTTTTTATGTACCCAGAAATCTTTTTAAAAATAAGGAAACGTAGTTTTAGCAAGTAATAATGTTAATTAAAAATGATTTAAGTATAAAAGTTCAATGGAATAATTTCTTATGATGGAATCTGAAAAAAAAATTATTCAAAACAATCATTTTTTCTTGATTGAAATGAACTGAAAACTCAGCAATGTAAACATTGAATACTTTTGTTTCTGAAATTGAAAATTTGAAATTTTTCTCCATAAAAATCGTTAATGCTTTTTAAATGCGGACAATTTTTACTAAATTTGTAAAGTTAATTAAATTCTTAAATTTAAATTAATTAAAATTCTGCTTGCTATTAAAAATATCTTCAATCAAATAATCAGTTTTCAATTAAAATGAGTACTTTATTAGTAAAAGAAACGCTTGTAGTAGAATATATATAAGCACTTTGTTTTTTTAATTCACAAATTTTAGAATTATAATTTTATTTTTACCAGTTCAATTATTAATAAGTCTATTTACACATTTAAAACATGAGTAATATTATTCTTATTTCAATTTTAATTTATTTTTTCACTCCGAGAATAAAATCGCTTTTATTATTGAGTCCCAAGGTAAGCAAACTTTTGGCAATCCCGTGAAACTTTTATTTTAATGTAATTGTTTGCTGGTGAGTTCAAAAAGTTTGCCGACCGCTGAACTAGAGCACTCTGCGATAGTATCATTAATTTAAGAAACAGTTTGCTTGTGTAAAAAGAAAATCAGCGTCTTGGAAGAAGCAGAGGCAGGGGCGACTGTAGGGCCTGACAAACCAGACCCCTATCCGGGGCGGCAAATTTTAAGGGCGGCATTTAATCAAATTTGAAATTTTTTGTTGCAAAAAATTTGATATATATATTCTGAAATATTATTGGGTGTGAATTTGGTATTTCATTTAACGTATCTTGTTTCTTTATTTTGTACTCTGTTTATTTAATGATAGTTTTCTTTTATGTAGAAACTTGAAGGGTTCGAGGCTGTAGTGAATGTAAAATCATGAAATTTAATATGTTTACACATCTAATACTTTAATATGTTTACACTTTCTCCTCATCCCGAAGTGAGATCACAACGGACATTCCTTTCACCCTTACAATGTCCGGTTTCAGTTATCCGAAAGGGTACAAGGGTAATAAGAAATTTTGATTGATGGGAACTACAGGAGATGTTTTATTTTAGCCTTTAACGTAGTTACTATGTTAAAACAAGTGTTTGTGATTCCCACCATTAGCAGACTATTTTTCGAAGAAATTGACCTGTGTGTGCTTAAATAGACTATTCATTCTCTTTAATTTCACTCGTTTGAAATAATAACATGTAATTATGTCTTTAATTTCGAATTATTTTGAATTTTTTAAGACTTAAAATAATATATATTTAGATAGAGAGGGGCAGCATTTTCCATTTTTGTCCTGGGCGTCAAAATTGATTGAGAGGGTAAGAAAGGGTTTTGTTCAAAGTCCACGAAAGTTCCCGTCAGTATGGAAAATTTTTCGAAGAAAATTGAATTTCAAGTCTTATTATTTGCAATTGACTCAACAAATAACAGATGATGATAAGTAAGTTGTCATGCAGTATTACGAACCATTGATGGTCTGATGCTACACAAGATATGGAACGAAATGGATTACGGATTGGACTTATGCCGCATAACGAGAGGATCACACATCGAACATTTGTAACAGGAAAAAAAAACTTAGTATATTTCTCTTTACATTTATATATCATTTATAGCAGAGGTTCCCAAACTTTTTTGTCTCATAAACCCCTTGCCGTGTTTTTCTGTTTTGGGTAGACCCCTGCTACCTAATATTAAATTTTTGCCAATTTATCAACTTAAATGTCTTTTTGACAGCTGGTACTACTACTGACTTTAAAAGAATTAAATATCTAACTGTAGTGAAGTAAAGTGTTAAAAATTTAAGAAATAATTGTTTATTAATTAAATTAAAATTTAATCAATACATAAAATCGCTGAACAACAAACAAATGCTTTTAATAGGAGTGATTAATCTGGTGCTTCAATTACAAGTTTTCAACATTTTATATCAATCTAGTCTAATTTAACCCTAATTATCCTATGTTACTTGTGTCCAGTTTTTTTTAGAAAACTTGCTGAAGCTCACTAAGAAAAGCAATTAAAAACTTTCTCCCGATATTCTGTAATTCGGGAGAAAACAGGTTTGTCTTTTGGAAGCCAAAATTGCTGACATCTGCTTCTAAACTTAACTTTAAGATCTTTGTTAGGGCCTACTCCGATCAGTTTCTATTGTAATATGACATTTCTTTTTCAATGTGACCAAACGAGTTCATTATCTACTGTGGTATTAAAACAGCCAAAGCATTTTCAAACTTAGTTTCAAAGTCTAAATAAATGCATTTAAATGTTGAACATAGTTTAAAACGTTCTGACAGATTGTCTGTGACACAAATTGAGAAAATTCTAATATTATACTTTAACTTAACTCTGGAAAGACACGCTGAATGGATCTTAAATAAAATTTATGCTGTCACATTATAACTGCAAATTAACCTCTCATTAAATTTATTAAATCAATCTGTTAAATAGGTAAAATCTAGTTTCCATTTGATTTTAAAATTAAAGTCACGATATGCTTTATTGAGAGCCACTCTCGTAGACCCCTATTTACACTTCGTAGACCCCCAAATTATTTTTTCACTGACGTGGACCCCTTGCAGGTCGTCATAGACCCCTGGGGGTCTATATAGACCACTTTGGGAATCACTGATTTATAGTAATATGTGTAGTAGTTTTGATAATATGAGTTTTTAAAACCGAGTCCATCATTTGTACTCACCCTGTATATTTCAGCTTCTTGAGAAGAAAAAAGACTCCATGAGACTCTTGACCACATGTTTCACTTTATACTGAAAATGGTTAAATGATGAAAGAAATCGATTGGGGTAAAAAATTGTAACTTAATGCAGAATTTATCTTATGTTCGGGGCCATAACGGAAATCTCGGCAATGGTAGAGCGGATCAGTTGGTCAAAGAGGCAACTTGCCAAGATATGAACCTTTTAATGTCTGTGCCATTGTCCCACTGGAAGCATGTAGCTTGGGAAAGAACTGTTTCCTCCTGGAACACTGAATTCTTGACCTCGCCTAAAGCTTTGTGGACTAAAAGGTTTTTTCCAACCATTTATCAACGGCTTAAGGTATCCGACTACGTTCTGAACCGTGATTTAAAAAAAGCGCATAAGTGCATAAATGGATAATTTTCATGATATTTAGTGTTACTTGGATTAGAATACATGCATAAAATTGTTTTAAGGACATTTTGACAAAAAAAAAATATTTAAATACAGTATTTCGGCAAAAAATTAACTTAGAATAACCTTTTTTCAAAGTGTTCTGCTTTTGTGAAAAATCTTTCTATTGTAATAATATTTTGCCTGTCTATAGTTCAGACCTCTGTACAGAGGTTCAACTATGATTTTTAAAAAAATCACTATTTTCAGAGTTAAAACCAATTGAAATAATTATCGGCGTTTTTTTCTTAAAATTTCTCCCCTCTGTTGTCGTGAAACTTGGATAAACCCACTTCTAAGTTATATATTTCAAAAATTCTAGTTGAGCCTCTATACATAGGTCTGAGCTATATTCAGGCAAAATATTATTATAACAGAAGCATTTTTTAGAAAAGGAGAATATTTTGAAAAGGGTTTCTATGTCATTTTGTCAAAATGTGCACATAAAAAATTTTTTTATTGTAATACTGTTTTTAAAAAACAATTTTTATATACATTTTCTAATCTAAGTGACACTAAATATCATAAATCTTATCCATTTATACGCTTTGGCAAAATCATGGTTCCGAACGTAGTCCGATACCTTAAATGTAAGAAATTTGTAACTGATTTCAAGTTATCTCAGATTCCAACAGGACATGGAAATTTTAAGAGCTATTTATCTAGATTTAATTTAATTGGCAGTGATATTTGTTTTTGTGGTCAGGATGCCGAAACTGTGGAACATGTATTGTTGTATTGAAAACCCATATTTCTGAAAAAGGGTGAATTTTAAAAGGAGTTGAAACGTTTAGGTATTTCCTGGCCACCTGTTTTATCTTTGTTATCAATTGTACTGGAAGCCTAAATGTCTTAAGAAAATTTGTTTACTGTATAGATTTTTAAAGTTTGATTGGTACCTCCCCTTGTTTATATTTGTGCAATTCCACTTTTCCTTTTTATTTTATGTTTTTGTCTTAAATGTTTTTTTTTCCCAAAAATTTGTTTTAAATGATATAATAGTGTTACCTTTTACGTCTGTAAGCCTCATGTTATGCAATGTGGAGCATAAAGAGTTTTGCAAATAAAAATTAATTAAAAAAAAACCCCCGCAGAATTTAAGAATCGTGACGAGACTCCTGAAAATACGCGCTTCACGTATTAAACATAATGATTCATTAATAAAAAATTTAAAAAAATAAATAAATAAATAAATAAAAGAGTGATTGTTTGGAGGAATCGTTATTTACAGCCAGAATCCAAGCATAGGATAAGAAAAAATCTGAAGCTGAATTCCATAAAGACCACCATTTGGAGTCTCATAATTTCCACAATTGTCTTAGAGATTCAGGTACCAAAGCGTTGAGGCTCTTATAACTTTCTCTCAGTTAGCCATTTTAATTTAGAATTTTTGTATCATGGTGTAAAATTACAGTGCAACATTAATTAAACCAAACTAAGCCTTCACAGTTACCTTATTTCTATAAGTGGAATTTTGGAAAGTTAGATACTAAATCGATGCGGAGCTCACCAAACGTATTTTAGTTCACGATAATGAGACATCACCTATAGAAAGCTGTTAAATTCTAGTGCAGCATTCATTATATTAAAATCAAGTTGCTGTTAATTACAGGGTGATTATAATTAAAGTTTCACTTTCAAAATGTCATAAAAACCACTCATCAGAATGACTTCAAATTTGAACTGAATATACTTAAAAAAGGGGGAACGGTTTGGCATAAGTTCCAAAGTGTATTAACAGAGGGCACTGTAACTGACATACTGAAAGTGGATTCTGCTGCAAGTGGCATTTTGAACCGTTTTACAACGGCTTTGGCATGAACTGCACATTAGACCAACTCCACTGTTCAGTGTGCATGATTGTTTCGATTTTTTGAAGGGAAAAAAATGACTCCCAAATCATTCAACAGTTGTGGCCAGTGCCGGTTAAAGTTAATTTCTGGACCTGGGTGTGACGGACCCCCCTTAGCACTATCATATCCAAGGAGGGGCTCTTATATTCGGGTAAGTCCTGCTTTTCTGGGTCCTTCCGGGTCTCTGAGCGCCCGCCCCAGGCGCCCCCAATAGATAAATCTGCGCTGGTTGTGGCATTGTTAGTGAAAAGACTATCCAACACAGCTAGGCTGTATTACACTGGTTGGGAAAATTCTGTTCTATAGGGTTTGGCACCATCTGTTGATAAACTCTAGAACTTTTTTCTTATTACATATCGTTCTCCCTTTTCAAGTACATTCAGTTCAAATTTGAAGTCATTCTGACCAGTAATTCAGTTTTACGGCATTTTGAAAGTGGAACTTTAATTAATTATAATCACCTTGCATGCAAGGATTTAATCGTCTTTTGATAGGTTTCTTGTTAAGTAATTTTATGATGGAACACACACACACACACACACACACACACACACACACACACACACACACACACACACACACACACACACACACACACACACACACACACACACACACACACACACACACACACACACACACACACACACACACACACACACACACACACACACACACACACACACACACACACACACACACACACACACACACACACACACACACACACACACACACACACACACACACACACACACACACACACACACACACACACACACACACACACACACACACACACACACACACACACACACACACACACACACACACACACACACACCTCTTATGCGTAAATACAATCAAAGTATTAACTATTTTAGACAAGATTTCGAGTTTATTAACCGTTCATTTGCTTCATATTTTTTGAATAATATCTTACTTTAAATATTTAATTAATTTTGATTAATTTGAGGCGTTTTCAAATGCGGTTTATTTTTTGTTTTGAAAGAAAAAACAGGTAAAAAAAATCAAGATGTAAGTGATACATTATAAATTCAATTTTGTTTGATCTTGAAAAGGAATAAAAACAATACTAAACATACTACTTTTACAAAATGAAAATTTAATAAATTTATTATTACTTATTTTGATTGAAATAAAATTTTGAAAAAGAGAGAATTTTTTGATAAAATTTCATTTAAATTCTGAAATAGATTTGATATGTTTTACTGTAGCAAAATGCTTAAAACGATCATAATTAAATGCAAAATAATAATAAACAAATAATAAATAAAACCATCTTCTATTTTTCTTTTATATATTGCTTGTAAGTGGCTCTGCTAGCGTATATTATTTGCATATGCTCGGCAAAGTTTATTGATTGTATAAGTTTGTGCATGAATCAAATTTTCCGCCTTTTATATGTTTCCTTTATGGTGCTGTATTTTGGATAGCCACAGTATAGTGCAGGGGTGGTGAACCTTTATGGATCAACATGCCATTTTTTCTAAAGAAATGCTTAATGAGATATAGACGTGCCGTCAAATAATTTTGACTTGTGATTATTAGGAAAATACTAAAACTATATAAATACTAACAACACAGAACTCTTTATTTACTACATAAAAATACATTTTTCATAGTAAATAGCATAGTAGTAGTAAATATACTACGTGTAAATGTAACATGCGATTCAAATTACATAAAGTAACATTAGTGTGATTTCTGCTGTTGCAGATTAGATGACAAGTAAATATTATTAGGATTGGATAAGATGATACTTTTTTAGAAGAATGCACGCTGAATTGGAGTCATCTGCCAAATAGTTTCTAAAAGAGTCTTTAATGCTTTAATCATCTCTGAAAATATAAGGCATTAGTCGATGAAATTATAGTTAAAATAGCATGAGCCTGCTTCTTCACACAGTTAAACGTATCTGGAATCGAATTTAATGTTTACAACATTTCGTTAGTGGCATTTTTACTTATACTGCTTGTTAATCTTTCTGTTTCAATTAATTCTAACTTTTTCCTTGTTTCAATACATTTTGAATCCATATTGAGAACTAGACAAGAAATCAATAAGTTGCATTTCAAATTCTTTAACTCCCAACATCGAATTGGGGCAAGTTCAGTTTATCAAATGATGTCGTATCAGGGTACATAATAAACTTGAGCGTTTCTGATAATTTTTTGAACTGAGAAAATCTCACTGAAAATTCCTTGATTGAAGAATCAATCATAGTTGATCGTTTTGATCGGTGGCGTGCCATCAATGGCACGCATCCAATGGTTCGCCATCCCTGGTTTTGTGTATTATATACCGAATACTTTGAACTTACGTGATAGCTGGGATTGAGGGGTAACCGCATAAGTCGAATTTACGCAAGTCGGAGTATAATTTCGCACATAAAAACAAATTAATTATTTTTAGTTAGGGTCGGAGACCAAAGAAAATAATACGTTAGAAAAAATAAAATGTATAATAAAATCTTAACTATATAACACAGAAACAAAATTGCCAAACAAAGTCATTTTGATATAGAAGATTTCATAAAAACTAACAATTAGTCTGCCGGCTGAAAGATTATTTTTATCTCCCACAAAATTTCTTCATTTCATGCTAATACTTTTCTTATTCCTTGTTCTGTTGAAAAATACACTTTTCGTTGGAGTTGTATTTTCTAAACTTTGTAACCCTTTTTCAATTAAACTGAGTCCTTCTGTCAAATTCCCAACCGTCATTCCGTCTTCTGATTGAACTGGGTCTAAAGACCCAAGTTCTTCAATGTCTTGCTCTCCGATAACCTCCCACTAAGGAAAGCCATCTCTTTATCTACTCGACCTAGATTTGTAGGAGGTAAGGATTGATGACCCAAACTAGCCATAATAAAAACAATTTATTATTATCAAATATAATAATCAAAGACAATCTTACTATAGGGAGGAAATCAAGAGTGATATATAGCAGCTCTAAATCTTATGTGAATAAGCGCCTGAAATCCTAACCGCTTAACTTTAAGCAAAGTTATCCTATGAATTCTTACTTCCTTAATTTATTTGATTAGCTATAACCCTTTCTATAATTACGCTATGAAGTTGCCCCCTCGGGTGTCCTTCTCCTTGATTATCAGCGTGAGCTAGAGGTGTAGAAATGAATGAAGAACTAGGAGCTGTCCTGATCTTAATTTGACTTTATTAAGATCTTAAAACTTAAACATCTAACAGATTAGATAATAATAATATATGTGAGAGAATCTACGATGACAAAACACACAATGTAGATAATACCGAAATAACTTAACCCGAACCACTATCAATAACTAACTCGCCTAAACTCAATTCCAATACTATCACAGATCCTAATATTAAATAGTCAATCCTACCTTAATTTCGATCTACCGATCCAATCTTAATGGAAGTTGCGTCTTTACTGGAGTGCAATGGTATGCACCTTGACCTAATGGCTTTATGTCAGGAATAACTTCTGTGTTGGCTGTTACTTCACAATTGAATCACGGACTATCTTAACATTCCCCAAATTGCCACACCGCTTACTCTAACTTCTGATATTTAAAAGCTTCCTAATTTACATCTTTCCTTCACGCTTCACTTCTTGGGATTGGTTGGAAAAGAGTTGCCATTAATTCTGGCCCCAAAGAACCCAAAGGACATGTTAATGAAAAGACGTGTGAGCCCGTCACAACGCGTCTAATTTCAGATCCGTACCATAACCTCACGGCGTTTCAATAACTCAGCTTCCTTTCCTCCTTCTTCTTCTCGATTACTAAATCTCAACTATATATCTACTAACTAATCTGCATATCAAGGTTTTTTCTTGAAAGGAGAGAGATTGACTGTGAAATAACTCAATTAATGGACCCAAAGGTTCCCCAAGAGGAGTAGTGGAAAAACTCCGTAAAGCCCCGTCACAGCTCTTACACATGCCTTTCTATGAGCTCATCAGTAGTCAGCTCCTGATTGAAGGAATCTAGCAGTTCTTGAACGTCATCACTATTAACTTCTAACCTTATTTGCCTGGAAAAATCGACAACCTCTTCAATCACATTATCAATTTCATCAGGTTCTGGAGCTAACCGACGAGATTTGAAAACTGAATAACTCCGGATTAGCGTAAGTTGAGATATTACTGTATATAATATTTATTCCTTAATTATCAGTGCAGACTTTTCTCTGAGATTTATAAAATATAATGATTAATGACATTGTGTAACATGCTTTATCTATGTTTCATCTCCACTTCTGCCATAAGAAAAGAAATTTTATTACTAAGCAATTAACTTTATCGAAAACAAATAAAAAAAAAAACACGTTGAGTTTCAGTTAACAAAAATAGTTATCACAAAAGCAATCTGTTTCACAGTTTCTAATTTCTAATACTTTGAAATAAAATTGTATCGTTCTCTATCGATTTCTGCTCTTAGCCAGAGCTATCTTCAGGTTTATTCATTTTTCGATATCGCATTATATGGTATAAAAAGTAGATTCCAAAGAAAAACAAGTTATGCTTATTTTTTTTGTAGCTTTTTGACTTCATATTTAAGAACCTTTAGAGGATTTTGCGAACTTCAAAGAAGATTTTGACAGCAGAAAAAATGTTTTAAAATGAGGGATAAAACGAACGATATTTTTTCTCCCAATTGAAAGGAGCTTATTTATCAGAATACCAACACAGCTTAACTGTGTGAAAAATGTATCTTAACTGTAAGAAAGGATAGATCATTATTGAATAAATAAGGGTAAGGTAAAATATACGATAGCAAAAAAATAATAAGTAGAATATAGTATAGTAGAGTGTAATAAAACATAACAAGTATATTATCTAAATTTTTTTTTAATGTACCACATGTTTTTAAAACGGACTAAAAAGTATAATTTTTGTTTTCATCTTTTTCGAGTTCTTCATCTTTCTTCCTCCCTTTTTTTTTCACATTTTCGTGCATTGTCATCCACTTCTGAACTATGGTCAAAATTTCAAGTCTCTAGCTCATCGGGAAGTTAGTTTGAAATCAATTACAAAATTCCACCCGGACAGACATACAAGAAAGCGAGTTAATAAAAACACGGTAAAAAAAGTATATTATAGTACAGTTGAGTGAAAAAAAAACACAAATAGAGTATATTGTAGTACAGTATAGAACAGTGGTCAAACATTTTCAACTCACGAAACTCCTAGAACTTGAAGGAGTTTTCGTGGAACCCCTAGAAGTAGAAAGTATTTTCGTAGAACCCCAATCCACACACATACTTAGAAGAACATATCTCACACAAAATAATATTTAAAATAGATAAACATGTTATAGGTACTTTATGTAAAGGCAATTAAAAAAAGTATTGTATTTATTATTAAAAAATCCTAATCTAATTTTTTAATATAATTTACTCATTAATATAATATTAATTTGGGATCAAAGTGTCCCCTATATCTGTGCATTATATTTAGTAAGTGGAATATGAACTTGCTTTTTTTCATGCAAACTGTCGAAGTCTAGGTCTATTGAATTATCTGCAGTCGCATTTCATATTTTGTGTTTAATTTGCTTTTATACTTTGTTTTCGTAGCCACTTACGCTGAGAAATATATTTCATGAAAACACAGTGTTTTGAATAGCATTAAAATGTTTATAGCTGTGGGGGACAAATACTGTGTATTTTTCATGAGAGAATTTACAATATAAAACTTAGGAGCTGTTCTTGCTTAAATTTTAGATTTTAACATTGCATCTGTTGATAATAAACTGTTTACTCTTCTTTATTATAGGTGTTCTTTTTCCGTAGTTGCTATATAATACATTTTCCAATACAAAACTATCTAGTTATGCAAGAGACTGTGTTAATTAATGAGTATACAATTATTGAAATCTTGAAACCCAAGATAGTAAACAATAGAATATTCTCAATCGAGTAGAAGCATATATATGAAGATAAACACATTTTAATATTCATTTATTATATTATAATACAAATCTAAAAAGTGGTGAAAAATAAAGCTATACATAAATAAAGTTTTCTGTTTTAATGAATAGAATGAGTTTTTAGATTCTTATAACTGTACGAACTTCATAGAGAACGAGCTTCATAGAAATAATAAATTTGTGATCAAAAGAAATAACAAAATGCTTTTATGTTTGTGACGGGGTCACGCGTCTTTCCTTTGGGTTTTGGGGTCAGAATTAATGGCAACTCTTTTCCAACCAAATCCAAGAAGTGAAGTGTGAAGGAAAGATGCAAATTAGGAAGCTTTTAAATATCAAAAGTTAGAGTAAGCAGGATGGCAATTTGGGGAATATTATGATAGTTCGTGATTCAAGTGTGAAGAGTTTTTGAAAGGCTAAGTGACAGCCAACAGAAGTTATCCGTGTCAGAGAGTCCTTAGTCAAGGTGCATACCATTGCACTCCAGTGAACCGCAACTTCAACTAGGATCAGATTGATTGCTATTTCATTCCACATTAAGGTAGGAGTGACTATTTAATATTCGGATCTGTGATCAAATTAGAATTGAGCTTAGCCGAGTTACTTATTGATAGTGGTCCGAGTTACGCTATTTCGGTATTATATATATTGTGTGTTTAACCACCGTAGATTCTCTCCCATATATTGTTATTATCTAATGTGTTAAATGTTTAAATTTAAGATCTTAATAAAGTCATATTAAGATCATGTCAGCTTCTAGTTCTTCATTTATTCTTACACTTCTAGCTCATGCTGATAATCAAGGAGAAGGGCACCCAAGGGGGGCACCCTTACGTGTTTTTTTTCGATTTTTTTATTGTGATTTGTGGAACCCCTGGATATGCATTATGGAACCTCAAGTTCCGAGGAACACAGTTTTAAGACCACCGGTATAGAGTATATAGATATATAAATAAGAGTAAAGCATTGTATAGAATATATAAAATAAAGCGCAGTAAAATCAGGAACATATAAATTATAGTAGAATGTGTAGAATATAGTGATACAGCTATAGGAAAGTAGATTATATAACAGTAGAGTAATACAGATGCAGTTGAATATAATATTTTAGAGTTAGAGTTATATTGTAAAAAAACAGAGTTTAGTAGAATACAGTAACGTAAAGTTTACAGAATATAGAATAGTATAATTAATTTTTGTGGAATTTGACATTTATTGAAATAGAATACAAGAAAATATAATCAAAAGTAATGCAATGTATAAAATATATAAATTATAACAGAATATTATAAATTAGAATAAAATAGATTAGAATTTCGGATTTCATTTTATTTATTTTCAATTTTTTTCAATTGTTTTTATATTTTAAATTACCGTAAAATCCAGTGCATAACGCGCAACAATACTTTCAAGCTGCATTTTTTAAAATTTTTAGTTGCATTTGCCGCATAACACCCACCACCTTTTTTTATGAAGAAATCTGAAATACATGTGCGCAATGCTCTTATATGTTTTGAAGTAATTTATTCAATGTATATTCCAAGCTTTTGAAAAAATAGTATACTTTTTGAGCTACAACCCTTCAAGTTCATAGGAAATGTCTTTTCGTTTAAATAAGCGGTATTTTGATATATGCAGAGTCTAATTCCCCCTCCCCATGTTCATCTCTTTTCATTATTTTTAACCCTTAACTTCGCAATTTTTTAAATTTCTATGAAAAAATTATATCAGCCAGTTCTCAAGTAATAATAAAAGGGAAAAATATGAAAAAAAATTAAAGCAGTTTTAAATTGAATTTGAGTCATTTTTTTGTTTGTTGCTGAAGTGCAATATTGCTCAGTAGTGTGCTGTAAATTACAAAACTTTTTTTATATGATTCATTTATATTCATCATAAAATGTTTAAATTTCTTATCTGGTGATTTATTTCGTCAATAAACAAGAGGAAGCATAAAATATAACGGATTTTTTTACAGCAAAAACACAGTTCTTGAGGCATCAGATTTTTATAATTGTTGCGATTTTTGGGAAAAATGTACTTCCATCTAATGACAAAATTAGCATGTATTTCGTTGCAGTAATCTTTTTTTCCTCAGATAAGTGATTTGTAGGTAATTAAAAAAATATTGAGTCTGTTGAATTAAAATAAATCATATGTTACAGAAATGCAACAGTGCAAAGTTAAGGGTTAAAGCTCTCATTTTTATACCCGGTGTAAAAAGAGTCCCCGTAAATTTTAATCTTATTTATTATGTTAAAAGTGCGTGCTATATGCCGGAATTTACGGTAAGTAATAAATTTATGCTTTAATCCGTTTTAAATGTACTAAATACTAACAACAATTATTTACTTTTATTACACTAGATACAGTAGTTATTTTATATTTCAAGCATTACATCACTTATCAAAATATAGTTCTTAACTATCATTATTGAATACACAGCATTTAGATAATATTCTGATAATTATTGGTAATAATTTATTGCAGAGCATCCATATATATTAAGCACAGGAGCGCAAAGAATTAACGAAAATCAATACAATCCTTATGTTACGAAATCCCTTTGAAGGAATAGGGAATCAAATAACAAATCGTTTTGAGCAGCCTCCGTGGAAACTGGTTGATATGGAGTGGATGGTCTGTATTAATGAGGAGATGAATTGTTCACGATTTCTTAACGAATGTTGCACCTTCCAACAATAAGCCTTTGTTATATCTCCCAGGGGATCCGTTAGAAGAAATTGTCATTCTAGAGGTCAAAAGGTTATCTGATGTTTGGAATCTGAGCTGAGTTGTTTCTTTGCTGCTTCCTGCAAAGGCTAGAACAAATGACCTTGCGGGCCACATTGGAAAGAACATTATAATCCCGCGAACACACATAAAAATATATTTCTTAGTATTAGATTTGGAGCTATTACAAAAATTTATTGGAGTGAAAATTTAAAACAGAATGAATTATTATTATTGTTTTCATTATTCAATTCCTACTATTAGCTCACACTCTCTCTATATTTATTTATTTATTTATCTTGGTGGAATTTTCAATCGCTAATAAAATACATTTTAAAGTGCCAATTCAGCTGAAATTTTATATACATGTTTATTTTGGGTGACAATACAGTAATTTAATTATAATTAATAAAATTAATTGATTAAAACTAATTATTCAACGAATTACAAATACAGCCACGTTGGCATCATTTTTGGCGACTTAGCGACCCTTTTGGCGACTTGCGTCAAAACTTAAAAGGTTTATTTCTCATATTTTAAAGCAGGCGTGTCCAACCCAAATGACCTTGCGGGCCACTTCGGAAAAACATTATAATCTCGCGGGCCGCACATAAAATTATGTACCTTTATATCAGATTAGGAAACAAAAAAACATTTATTGGAGTGAAAATTTAATACAGAATGAATTATTATTATTGTTTTATTATTTTTCATGTATACAGACATAGATAATATCATAATGTTAATATAATATTATAATGCAATGATCAAATAATGTTTAAATAATACAGTTGTTATTTTCCTGAAAATTAAGGTGTTCTTTTGAATTGAAATTTCATTACTCATTGTTAAAATTTGTTTGTGCTGTCATTCTCAAACGATTAAGTATACATTTCCCTTTATCTTAACCATCATGAATATTTTTTTAAACTTTAAAAACATCTCTGACTGCCTTTTGCTTTTTGGGCATTCCAAACAGAAAATGAGGGGGAGAAATGAAAATCGCACATACAGAGAATCATGTACCATCCATAGTAAAGGCAATGCATAATGTAATTAGGAATTTATTAAAAAAGTAATTTATTATATAGTAAAATCAAATGTATATAACGGTTTGAAAAAATATAAATCTATTTTAATCTAAAGGACATTTCTATTATCAAAAAGGGGATTTATTTTAAAACAAGAGCAGGTAACAAGCAAATAAGCTGTAGATTTATATATATATATATAAATTTCTCCTCAAATAAATTTCAAAATGAAAAAACTTTGAAAACCTGATGTTTAAAAATTCTTTAAAAAGAATCGGCGGGCCGCTTGTTGGACACGTCTGTTTTAAAGCATTCAGTTGAACTGAAATTTTATATACGAGAGTGTGTTTTGGACGCCCAATATTATACTTTAATGATAATTAATACAAATTAATTACCACTTAATGTTTTGATTCTGTCATATGTATATACATAGTTATATTAATTGTAACTATTTAATAAAAATTAGTTAAAATGAAATTTTTCTTTGTTGATCTAAGTAGGAATTGACTTATAAAAAACAAATTTTTATATTACTTGTTTTTCATGTATACAGATATAGATAATATATAATAGTTACAATGCAATGATTAAATAATGTTTAATTTATTTAAGTAATGAGATGTTTGTTTCTCAATTCTTTCACTTAGTTTTTGTACGTCGACCTCAACGCGTGTATTTGCACATCGTAATTGATGTTACAAGTCTGATCACGATTTATGTTTGGTTAATCTCGTTTTTGAAAAGAACGATATGCAGGCGTAAGTTGTAAAAAAAATTACAGGAATCAAGCGTGATGCTGGGGGGTATAGCTACAATGCACAACTGCCCACTTCTAAATATCTATAAAAACAAAAGCAACGTGATAAAATAGAAACAATTATGGGATTTATCTGTTGCACTAAAAACAAAAATATTGCACAAAATAATAGTATTTTGTAAAGCTGTAAAGAATCCTGTGTGCCGCAAAATTATCCAAGGTGCGCGAGCCAAGGGTGGCCACCCCTGGACTAGAAAATAATCACAGTAGATTAGACGTTGAGGGAAAAAATGCGGAGCGAGTGAGCACTGTTCAGCTACATGAGGGCTTTTGGGGACGGGCTACGTAATTTTAAACCAAGGTCAAGTGACGTGGACGACACCTGAGATGTGTCACCCCCTCTCCTAACTACCAAATAACACCAACGGGAGGAGGCTTGAGATCTCGAGAGATTCAACGTGCATCGCTTCCCTACACGGCGTGTCTTTAGTGGTACTGAGCTCGAACTCGTGACAAGGCCAGCCATGATCCGATACTTTGACCACTCGGCTACCACGCCCGGACAAAATTCGGAAACATCATGCAAAGTATTGATGCATAGATAAAAGAAAATTCCCTAATAAGATTTAAAAAAAAAGACGAATGAAGATGCATTATGAATTTAATTACTTTAAAAAATATCCATAAAATTGACAAAAATAGAAGAAGAAACATGGGAAAATACCTTTTAGTTTTTGTTTCTACATAGAAAGCTTCTACGCTACTTGACTTTTTTCACTCCCCCTCCCCCCGTACAACAAATTTGTTTAGAACTAATTTTCTTTTACAGCGGTTGAATATATTTGGGTAAATCGAATAAAATTTTGATTCGTTAATTTATTATTTTTCGGGGATAAATAAAAGTTATCAAGGATTTGGTTTTTATATTATTTTTAGAGGATAAAATAATTACATTTTCTTAAAAACTTTTCCTAACATCAACTAAACATGTTTTATTAATAAATGCTTATTTATGTAAAGAAAATTCTTATTAAATTGTATACGTTAATGAAGATAGATTTCTATGATAGAAAGGTTAACAATAAACCTTTACTATTGATCCGAAATAATCTGTTAAAAGGGAATTTCGACTCCAAGATTAAGAAATCATATACTTTTAATTAGTAAATAATTTTTCCATTTTGTATAACAATAAAAAAAGGAACATCTTAAAGCAAGAAACGGTAGTAAGTGTTAAAGTGCTGCGATGAGAAATACTGAAAAATTCCATTTAAAAATAACAAATATTGTTACCAACAACTTAAAAAAATTTCCCAAAGAAGACTTGTATCCAATAATTATTCATATCGAAAATATATTTTCTCATTTTAGTCATTAAATTTCACGTAGCTAGTCAAAATTACTATTATCACCTATAATCTGTTAATCCTATAATAATACGATATATTAAGCAAATAAATCTCTTTTAATAGTTTAAAATGCATTATTTTGTCATATTTATAATACGAAGCATGAACACAATATTTATAACGTACAAATATCGTAAATTAATTTAGTGTGTTTATCTACATGGAATGATATTTTAAGATAATAAGTCATTTGTATTGCGTTATTGATATTTAATCTTTATATTAAATATTTCGTGAATTACGAATTAATATTTGTATTATCAATTTGATTGAATATTCGTCACATTTTACTGAAGGGAAAAAGAGCAAATGCAAAATTTAAAAGACATTTTAACTCTATTTATTTATTTTGTATTATACACACATACACGCATATTAAAGAAAAAAGATGCAATAATTTTTTGTTTTGTTTTGTGTTGTAACTTATGCCATCCCGGATCGACTCCCCTTTTTTTTGCGCTGATTGTCTCCCATAAAACATATTTTTATCCGGAATTGTTCAGGCTTTGAGATAATGAGGGCAGCTTATTGATGGAAATAAGTTTTAGTGATTTATGACCATAATCAAAAGTTGATAGAATATACTTGATAGGTGACAACATCTCACGTGGTTATAAAAATTTTCAGGAATCAATTTGTCAACGCTTCTGTTGAAAATTTCAGGTAGTCATCATCTTCACAAAACGTCGTTTCCTTAAATAATTATATATTTTTCGTAAGAAATATGCTCACATGCTATTTGGTATTGTAATAAGTTACATTTGCTTGAATATAAAAACGTTTTCTATTACATAATAACTGTTTCCTTAACTGTATTACGTACACAGAAGAGACAAAAAAAAAACTGGTACATACATGCGTATGCAAATAAAGAGACATGGAACCAATCAGAGTACAGCGCTGTGGTCGGTAAAGTCTATATAAGACAACGAGTGTCTGGCACAGTTATTAGATTGGTTACTGCTGCTACAGTGGCAGGTTATCGAAATTTAAGCGAGTTTGAACGTGGTGTTATAGTCGACGCACGAGAGATGGGACATAGCATCTCCGAGGTAGCGATGAAATTTGGATTTTCATATACGACCCTTTCACGAGTGTACTGTGAATATCGGGAATCCGGTAAAACATCAAACCTTGACATCGCTTTGAAAAAGAACATGCAAGAACGGGACCAAAGACGAGCGAGAATCATTAAATGTGACAGATGTGCAACCCTCCCCAAACTGATGCAGATTTTAATGCTGGGCCATCAGCAAGTGTCACCGTATGAACCATTCAACGAAACATCATCTATATGGGCTTTCGGAACCAAAAGCCCGCTTGTGTACCCTTGTTGACTGCACGAGACAAAGCTTTACGCTTGGGCTCGTTAACACCGACATTGTACTGTTGATGACTAGAAACATGTTGCCTGATCTGAGGAGTCTCGTTTCTAATTGAATCGAGCTGATGGATGTGTACGGGTATGGAGACAGTCTCATGAATCCATGGACCCTACATGCCAACAGGGGAGAGTTCAAGCTGGTGGAGGCTCTGTGATGGTATGGGGCGTGTGCAGGTGGCGTGATATGGGACCCCTGATACGTCTAGATACGACTCTGACAGGTGACTAGATACGTAAGTATCCTGTCTTATCACCAGCACCCATTTATATCCATTGTGCACTTCGACGGACTTGGGGAATTTCAGCGGGACAATGCGACACCCCACACGTCCAGAATTGCTACATATTGCCACCAGGAGCACTCTTCTGAATTTAGATACTTCCGCTGGTTCCTGCAAATCCCCAGACATGAACATTATTGAACATATCTGAGATGTCTTGCAACGTGCTCTTCAGAAAAGATCTCAACCCCTCTTACCCTGCTGATTTATGGCCAGCCCTTCAGGATTCATGGGGTCAATTACCTCCAGCACTACTTCAGACATTAATTGAATCCATGCCACATCGTGTTGCGGTTTTTCTGCGTACTCGTTGGGGCCCTACGCAATATTAGGCAGGTGTACCAGTTTTTTTGGCTCTTCAGTGTAGAAAATAATTAGTATATAAAATTATAATTCTACAGTTTTAATTTTCACTGTCTGATGTAACATCGGGGTTAGCCTAGGTAAAAGATTCAAGTGAGAGAATCCCTCAATCCTTCCAGACAGACGATAAATGTGTTTGTGTTTGCCGCACAAATTATGATGAATGTGGCCCGGGGACGAGGGCAGACCTTTTTTTTTGGCCTGCCAATGAGGAAGACGAGAGGCGTGTTGTGGACAAGTTTAAAAGGGGTTGATTTTGAGGAGAAGCGGGAGAGGAAGAAACTTGGAGATAGAGCCCTGGAGTGAGACAGATGGAGCCCTTGAGTGAGACGGAGATCGAGCCCTGAATGGAAAACTTGATGTAGAGCCCTGGATGGAGTAAACTGGAGCCCGGAAAAGCAAGGGATTGTCGAGTGCCTTTCGGAATAAGGACTGGACTCCCGAGAAATAGACGGTCCGCCCGGCTTGGCATATTTATTGGACTTTTTAGTTACCTATGAAGCTATTAAATACTGTTTTAATTTTAAAATGAGGCTGTGACAAATTTTCTTGTTTGCTAACTACTCAGGACGTTACAATGTAAAAAGTCTTAGTATGTTCGAACCGTGATTCTAAAAAAGCGCATAAATGGATAATTTTCATGATATTTAGTGTCACTTAGTTTAGAATACATGTATAACATTGTTTTATAGGACATTTTGACAAAAAAAAATACTTAAATACAATATTTTGGCAAAAAATTAACTTAGAATAATCTTTTTTCAAAATTTTTTTCTCCTTTTATACAAAATGCTTATAAAATAATAATATTTTGTGTGTGTGTGTGCGCGCGCGTGTGTGTGTGTGTGCTTATATAAAGTAAAGACTTCTCCAGAGAGTCTGAACTATTTTTTTTTGAAAAATTCACATTATTTTCAGAGTTAAAATCCATTGAAATAATTATCGGCGTTTATTTCTGAAAATTTCTCCTCTCTGTTGTCGTAAAACATGGATAAACCACTTCTAAGATATATATTTCAAAAATTCTAGTTAATCTCTGTACAGAGGTCTGAGCTATATACAGGCAAAATATTATTATAATAGAAGCATTTTTCACAAAAGGAGAATATTTTGAAAATGGGTCACTCTATGTTCATTTTTTGTCAAAATATTGTATTTAAATAATTTTTTATTGTAATGCTATACTTAAAACAATTTTATGTACATTTTCTAATCTAAGTGACACTAAATATCATAAATATTATCCATTTGTACGCTTTTGCAAAATCACGGTTCCGAACGTAGTCGGATACCTTAAACGTTATTTCACGAAAGCAACGTTGGAAGTTCCCGTGGAGGTTGTGTGTGCCTCCGTAGATGATTGACTAACAAGACTTAAGATTGTGTGAAATCACAAACTGATCATTTTGAATAAAAGGTGAAATATGTCAATTTGAAATGTAAAATAAACCTTTAAGAAGATTTAGTTTTAAATTTGTTTATAAAATTTTTCTCTTTATAATTGTATTAGAACTTAAAACACGACTAAGCATATATATATTTGAGCCTTGTTTATTTTAGTTTTTTTTTCAATTGACAGACCAGCTACGATTGTTTCGCGTTTTTACTTTTTATTTAACCACACACCATCTATAAGCTATTTATAAGCGCAGCAAATTTTAATTATTTTAAATTTGTGAGCTTCCAGGTATTAGAGTTCTATTTTTGCTCACGTCAGTGCATTGCAGAGACAAATTCTGTCTTGTTTATTCCACAGAAAGTTCTCATCTCCGGTACAGAATAGGCGTTGAATAGGCGTTTTCCTGTTGGCATCTGGACTGTAAAACAGTCCTCAATCCCATATCGTGACAAGTCTTTGATGTTGGGCATGGCGAAAGTGGTGGTTTTCATTCTGCTGAGTGGCATGACGGTGATTGGTCGAACGATGGGATCCGGGAGGCGTGTCTATGGTGCTTCATCTGGGCGAAAAAGTTAGAGTTTTTTGGCTTGAGTGAGAGCTTAGAGGCTGCTCTTTGATTGGTTGCTGGGTAAAGTGAACAATGACTCCAATTGGCTGCCCTGGGGGCTTCTCCGGTACAGAGTGGCAGGGCAGAATATTTGTATAGACGCGCATGCGCCAACAAGCTTACTTCTTTCTTGTACTCCTAAGTATTAGCTAACCTAACCCGAGTTTGACGACCAATATTTCAAGAAACTTTTGCTATTCTTCATTAAATTTATTGAAAACATCTCATATCCTTATTTGAGAAGATATGAAGCATTACAGATAAATAAACTAACATGGTAAGACAACTGAAATATTTGAGCTAAGGAAATTCCCCACAAAACATAAACGAATACGTTTTTTAGTATTTAGTGTCCCTTAGATTAGAATACATACATAAAATTGTTTTCAGAATATTTTTACAATAAAAAGTAATTTAAAAGCAATATTTTGGCAAAAAATGAACATAGAATTACCTATTTTCAAAACACATTCTCCTTCTATCAAAAATGCTTCTATAATAACAATATTTTGCTTATATATAGCTAAGACTTCTTTAGAGAGCCAGAACTTGGAATTTTAAGAAACTCACACTGATTTCGGAGTTTCTAAAAATTGAAATAGTTGTCGGGTTTTTTTTGTTAAATTTTCTCCATTCTGATGTATTAAAATATAGATAAATCTACTTCCAAGATATATATTTCTAAAATCATAGTTCATGCTCTTTATAGAGAACTGAGCTATATATAGGCAAAACATTATTATCTTAGAAGCATTTTCCATAAAAGAAGAATGTTTTTAAAATATGCAATCTATGTTCATTTTTTGCAAAAATATTGCATTTAAATAATTTTTTATTTTAATGATATTCTTAAAACAATTTTACACATGTATTATATCTAAGTGACACTAAATATTAAAAAAATATTTGCTTGTACACTTTTGCAAAATCACGATTCCGGACATAGTCAAATACCTTAATTTCCAACGTTTTAGAACACAAAACCGTGTCATATTCCATCGTACTTACGTGCACATAATTTTCTTGAAGTTTCTTTCCTTTGATTTCATCGCATCGTTTAAATAATGCCTCTGAAATGGGAAGAAGGGGGAAAAAACAGTAAGATTATTTTTTTAGTTTTAATTATATTTCAGAAACTTTAATTAGCTTTCTTGAGCTTCAAAGAAAAATTCGGAGTGATCAAATGAAGATTAAAAAAAATGATAAATAATAATAAAAAAAATAATAAAAAGAGGCTTTTCCCTCATCAGAGAAGAGCTTTTCTCTCTAAGAATGCAAACAAGACTAAATCAGAAAATCTATCCAACGTAGGGAATTGATTGTTATCAAATAAATATAAATCTAGTCCCAGACCGTCGGATTTTGCTTTTAATCTTTCTTTTCAATAAAAAAAAATCAGAATATTCCTTAAACTTTTAAATAAGGGAAAACTTAGTCTAACTGAAATCTTTTATGCCATAATGAAAGAGTTGGCTTACAACTAATCATGAAAAAGAAAAATATATATATATTGCATTAAACATAAATTTCATTTTTATTTCTTAGGTGTTTTTGAATTCAGTAATGATTTTAACAAGATTTTTTTTTTAGAAAAAGAATCTTAAAATAAGATAACACTTAAGTTTGTTAAATAATAAAATTATACACTGGTCATCAAAATTAAAGAACAATGACTGTGTGAAATCAAATGTAACTGATGCTTAATGCAGCGTTTCTCAAACTATGGGGATCGCCTCCCTTGGGGGCTTGATAACCCAACGAGGGGGCGCGAGCATGTTGAAAATAAAAGATTTTAAAAATTACAAATTTATTGAAGGGAAGCAAAACAAAATACTTTCTGACATAATAAAAAATTAAAAGTGTACATTTACACTGATATAATATACTTATAAATGTATCAGTACTGCACAATGTATTTGATAACTAATCTCTCAATACAAAGATATGTACAAGTTTAATAATTAGTATTGACTCTCATATGCTTGTCATACACAAAATTTAATACAAAGTTTAATACTTATCATAATAATTTGTACGGTTTATGATTAAAATCGCATTGTAGCTTTATCGCAAAGTACATTATTGTTGCATTCAATACATTGTTATTGTATGGTTATTGTGCGAAGGGGGGGAGTGATGAAAATTGTGATTGAAAATTGGGCCGCAAGAATTGAAAGTTTGAGAAGCACTGGCTTAATAGAAAGTTGTCAATAGAAATTTGTACAAAAGCATTAGTTAATATAAATTACAATGAGCAGTTTATTATTTGCAACATATTGAAATTAAAAACTAAATTTATAGAAACTGAAAAATAATGAAAACCTTAATCAAATCTACGGAAACTTTTTTTATGAATGTATAGTCACCTCAGACAAGTAAGCATACCTCACATCCTGATTTCATGGTCGTGACTAAAGTGTTGATCAAGTCTTGGGGAATGGCCCGCTACTCTTCTAAAAGTACACTTTCAGTTCCTGAAGTCCACAGTGGGAAATTTGGGTCCCTGAAATTCGGCAACTTAAGGCATCTCAAACATGCTCAATGGGATTGAAGAGGGGTGAGTAAGGTGGTCAATATATTCGAGTGATGCCTTCTGCTCGCATGCATTCTGACACCCTATGTATTCGACATAGCGCAGCAATGTAATCCATTAACAAATACTCTGAACCAACAGCACCTCTAAACAATTTACCTTGGAGCTCTAATCACTCGTTCACATATCTCTGAGTGTGGTTACGGAACCTCCTTGAAAAATACACTTGTTAGAAAAAGTCTGCGTTCACCCATAAGAAATTATACAGCAAAGGTAAAATTTAATAGAAATATAATTTTTTTTCCAGCAAAGTTTCATGAATTTGTTTACTATTATTTAAATACTGAGCATGCAAGAATTCGTTAATTTTGAATTAAAACTACTTAAGTTCACGGGAGTTTTGTAGCAAAGTACACAAATAGTAGGCAGAAAAGGTCTGCGTTCACTATTTGAATATTCTTGATTCCTGGGATTTTTTATCAACAGGTGTTACAGATTAACAGAGTTTTTGCATTCAGTTATCAAGTAAAATAGCTTAAGGTATCCGACTACGTTCGGAACCTTGATTTTAAAAAAGCGCATAAATGGATAATTTTCATGATGTTTAGTGTCACTTAGATTAGAATTCATGTATAAAATTGTTTTAAGGATATTTTGACAAAAAAAATTTATTTAAATACAATATTTCGGCAAAATACTAACTTAGAATAACCTTTTTTCAAAATGTTCTCCTTTTATATTAAATGCTTCTAAAATAATAATAATTTGTGTGTGTGTGTGCTTATATAAAGTAAAGACTTTTCCAGAGAGTCTGAACTATTTTTTTTGGAAAAATTCACATTATTTTCGGAGTTATAACCAATTGAAAAAATTATCGGCGTTTTTTTTAAAAACATTTCTACCCTCTGTTGTCGTAAAACATGGATAAACCCACTTATAAGTTATATATTTCAAAAATACTAGTTGAGCCTCTGTAGAGAGGTCTGAGCTATGTACAGGCAAAATATTAATATTATAGAAACATTCTTCACAGAAGGAGAATATTTTGAAAATGGGTCATTCTAAGTTCATTTTTTGTCAAAATATTGTGCTCAAATAATTTTTTATTGTAATACTATTCTTAAAACAATTTCATATACATTTTCTAATCTAAGTGACACTAAACATCATAAATATTATTCATTTATACGCTTTTGGAAAATCACGGTTCCGAACGTAGTCGGATACCTTAATTTGATTTCTTGTGGCAAATCAAAATAGGCCTAAAATAAAATCTTATGTGTTCTCTTCGCTGTCTTCAAATTGACAATGACAGAAAATGGTCTTTGGATGCAATTGTTTCTCTTGGTGCCGTAAGTGCTTGACCTCCCTCGATTCTAGCAATTATTCATCACTTTTACCCTTCGCTTAAATGATGCTTTTGAGGCATATTTAAAGAATAATCTTCACTCTGTGTTCTCACTGATCAACATGTGCCCATTGAGCACCACATTGCCAGTCATCGAATTTTCATGCTTAAGATGCTAATGCATGCGCTTAAATGCAATTTTGCGATTAATTGTGCTTAATTAACATAAATAATTGCAGAATTGGGTTATGATTGCAATACTAACTTAGTAAGCATAATTTTATAATTGTCCTTTTTAACTTTAATCACCATTGTACTATTCCAATTTTTTCGGATAAAAAATGGAACAATACTTAATAGTTCTTACACAATCATCTATTTAAAATTTTTAAACATTAACCTAAAAATATTCTACATTTTATCTAAAACCTAGAGTGATTCACAGATTTGAATGCAATAAAATGCTTCCAAAAGAGCTATAAATAATAAAGATTTCTCTGAATAATCTTTTCTTTTCAACATTGAAAAATATTTCTTAAGATCTGAAAACACGTAAATGAATCATTAAAATAAATGTTAAAAAAAAATTATAGAAATCAGAGGAAGAATGGAATTTTAGAGAAATCTCTGTTATTTGTTGTTTTTTCTAATGCAATTACTGAATTTAAATCGATGAAGTAATCTAGGTTTGCATTTTTACGTATGGTCAACGACCATTTTTACGTGTATGGCAACAAACATTTTTCAACGATCATTTTTCACTATGATTTCATTTGTATCACATTTGAATAATATATGTCTTACAAGGAGAGGGCACGGCTAAGGAAATTCATTTCGGGTCGAGACTTGGTGTAATAGAAGTACTCAATTCGGAGAAAACCGCGTTCGAAATTTATGTGCTTAGCTTTTATACAATTAAGTTTCTATTTCTTTCACCGGCCCAGTGGCTCGATTGGTAAATCGTCTGGCTAACCTTCAATGCGGTTGGATCCGAGTTCGAATCACGCGAAAATTTTTTCCTTTCAATTCCTATAATTATTTTTTAAAATTAAATAAATTTATTTATTAAAGGTTTATTCAATATTGAATGATATTTATGTAATTATTTTGTATTTTATAACCTAAAAAATAAGTAAATAAATTTATTATTTAAAATTATTATTAATTAAAATTATTTAAAATTAATTGTTGATTAAAATTACTTAAAATTATAATTGTTGATTAAAATTACTTAAAATTACTTATTAATTAAAATAACTTAAAATTATTATTAATTAAAATTACTTAAAAGTATTATGGATTAAAATTACTTAAAATTATTATTAATTAAAATTATTTAAAAGTATTATTAAATAAATTATTTAAAAGTATTATTAATTAAAATTATGTAAAAGTATTACTAATTAAAATTATTTAAAAGTATTATTAATTAAAATTATGTAAAAGTATTATTAATTAAAATTATTTAAAAGTATTATTAATTAAAATTAATTATTCATTAAAATTATTTAAAATTAATATTATTTAAAAATAATTAATTAATGTTAATTTAAAATGTGTAATTAATATTAATTAAAATAATTAATTAATATGAATTTAAATGATACATATTAATTAGAATTATTAATTAATATTAATTAAAATAACAATTTTCTATTAATTACAATTTATTGATTACCATTACTTAAAAATATTAAAATTATTTAAATACAATTATTAAAATTATTAAATAATTTTTTTAAAATTAAATAGATTTATTTGAAAAGCACTTATTAAGTATTTCATATAATTACGAAATAGTTAATTTAATAATAATAATAATAAATTTTATAAATTATTTTATATATATATAATATTTCATTTATAGTATATTGTATTTCACATTATAAAATTATTTGTAAGTAATTTTTATGTAAAATATCATTTAATATTTATTATATATTTTATTATAAATATTATTTATTTATATAAAAATTTATTTATTAAACATCATATAAATATTCATGTAATTACAGTAATTTTTTTACTGTATAAAATGCAAAATATAATTACTTAGAATATCATTTAATATTTAATAAACCTTTCATAAATAAATTTATTTATTTAAAAAAATAATTAATGAAATTCAAAGAAAATTGTTTTCCGCATGATTCGAACTCGGATCCAACCGCATTGAAGGCAAACAAACAATTTACCAATCAAGCCACTGGGCAGGTGAAGAAAATTGAAACTTAATTGTATAAAAGCTAAGCATGAATTTCGAACGCTGTTTTCTCCGAATTGACTGTCCATTCGACGGAATTACATTAAGGGTTGAACACCCTAAAGGAGTACTTCTATTACACCAAGTCTCGACCCGAAATGAATTTCCTTATTCGTGCCCTCTCCTTGTTAGATGATATTTACTGCGTAATAAGAAATACACAGACGTGCACATACTTAATTTTTCAGTGAATATTTGCTTAGATTTGCAACCTTCTTAACAATTATGATTATTACAAAGCGAATAACTAACAAAAATCAAAGCTTTGTAAGGGCACCTCCTTCGGGTGCCCTTCTCCTTGATTGTTACCGTGAGCTAGAGGAGTAGGAATAAATGAAGAATTAGAAGCTGTCATGATCTTAATATGACTTTATTAAGACCTTAAACTTAAACCTCTAACAGATTAGATAAGAATATAATATGTTAGAGAATCTACGGTGGCAAAACACACAATATATATAATACCGAAATAGCGTAACCCGGACCACTATCAATAACTAACTCGCCTAAGCTCAATTCTAATTCGATCACAGATCCGAATATTAAATAGTCACTCCTACCTTAATGTCGAATGAAGAAGCGATCAATCTGATCCTAGTTGAAGTTGCGGTTTTCTGGAGTGCAATGAAATGCACCTTGACCTAAGGGCTCTCTGTCACGGGTAACTTCTGTAGGCTGTCACTTAACTTTTCAAAAACTCTTCATACTTGAATCACGGACTATCATAACATTCCCGAACTTGCCACTCCGCTTACTCTAACTTCTGATATTTAAAAGCTTCCTAATTTGCATCTTTTATTCACGCTTTACTTCTCGGTTTGGTTGGAAAAGAATTTCCATCAGTTTTGGCTCCAAAGAACCCAAAAGGACATGTTAATGAAAAGACGCGTGAGCCCGTCACAGCTTCAACTGAACAAATGTGACTTTACCCCATTTAATACTGTTGTGCTTCATGCAATCATGCGCTTAAGTTTGTGACATAGCCATCTGTCGATAGCTATGACGTGGGGGTTCCGCGTAAGTTAGAGGTGTGGGATTATCGGAAGGATGAGACATTCTATAATTCTTAATATGACTTTTATTAAGAATTTAACTTAAATTACTTATATAACGAACAAACTTATATTAAGTGAGAATAAAACAAAGTACGGCCGTTTAACTAAGTCAGTCCGCACAACTAGGTCACTTATCAAAATATAATTAATTATCTACCTAATCTCGCTTCAATATTAAACTATCGTTCAGAATATAATCCTCCTACCTGGGTTGAAGACTCAACGATTCTGATACCTTCAGGTAGATTTATGTGCTCGTGTGCAATCGTTCCTCTTTGTAATTATTAGCGAGGGTTGGCGTCTCCGTAATTCTTGAGTAGGCCGTCTAAACACAATTCCAACTGTTCCACACTAAACTTTCTCTAAGATTGCCATATTTCTCACTAAACTTTCTATCCTTTTAAAGGATATCTTATCTGCATTGTTGCTTCGTTTTTCCTCTTGGAATTGGGTTGGAAAAGTTTTGCCATTAATCGTGGCCGTCAAAGAACGTAGGAGTTATGTTAGAAGAAGAACGCGAGAGATGTCACAAGTTCTGTGACAAGTTTCGTTGTACCATATATTCCCATATATTAATCTTTAATTTAACCTTCAAAGGGCGGGTAGTCGACATTTGAAACGAACGGAATAGCCTCTTAAAGACGGGTTAGGTTCATAAATAACAACCAATGAGTATTCTCACCCATTTAATCGCCTTTTGAACAATACTTGGTCTATCAAAACACATTAACATGATAAGTGATCTTGATTTTATGTGTTTAGTCTATACGAAATGGCTGAATCTGAAACGCATAATACATATTTCTGCAAAGAAATTATTTAACTGTTTTAAAGAGAAAAATCTTTTCCAAAAATGATTGCTGAGTTTTTTTCCTTACGTGATCTATAGGCGCGAGAGTTGCTCGATATTTTTCTTTTTAACATTGGAATGATAAAACATTTTAAAAATAAATGAAAAACAGTCAACTTCATTTTTAAAGCTGCGAACTTTTTATTGTTTTAATCAAGCGTTGGATTGACCAACTCGTAAAAATGTACTATTTAAAATAATTGGATTCTGCTGAAGTGCTGAAATTAATGCAGCATATTTTTGGATTTCTTTTGATAGCAATAAAATAATCACCAGCAAAAATACAAATATATATATATATATATATATATAAATAGCATTTTCTATTCCATAAAAATAAATATTTAAAATAAAAAAATGGTGAAATTATTTGATAAATATTACAAAAAAAAATGATAAAATTAAAAAACAAAGAGTTGAGAAAACTATTTTATCATAAAATTACGGTTTAACCCTTTATCTACAGCATTATGATTTACTGCAGTTTTTTTAATGCAATATTTTTTTTTTAATCACTACATTGAAAATTTAGGAGTATACATAAAAAAATACTCAACTTTGGGAAATCTAACCCGTTAGAGCTAATCAATTATTTAAAGATAATCAACTGAAAAATTAATTATGTACGCTGTTCACTTAAAATAAATAGTCAAATCGTTTTCTAAAGTCTTCATTTACATACACACACACACACAAAAAAAGACATATTTTGACATTAACTATTCTTTCGGAACAAAAATGTCAGTCTTCGCAATGCGCTGAAAATGTCGTCAGCTGAAAACGCAATTTCTGCTATAAAACTATTCGCCTTCCCCGCTGAAATACTCATCATAGAACCCGTGCTGCCATATAACTTGAAAGAGTGGATTTCAAAGAATATTCCTGCTAAGTATCGTCAAAGTATTCGTAAAAAAATGGTTATTCCATTTCATTTTAAAGTGAGTGGTACTTATAATAACTGTCGGTAGATAAAGAATGTAAACTACACTTTAAGTTTTAGTAAAAAGAGTTTTTAAAAATTACATATAGCTTAAATTTGTGTAATTACAACTTTTGAATTCTAAGAATCATGGAATTTTGAAACGGAATGATATTGCTGCGGTCTCCACCAAAGGACTGACTTCCTGTTAGGGTAATGACGTCTCAACGGTTACGTACTTTCTCTAGGGAAAATATCCAAGGCCGGACACTACGATGTTTATGTTTTAAGGCAAGTCAACATTTGACCTCCCTTCATTCAGCCGACAGAGAGGTGACCGGCGCAGTTCCTACGCCAATCTCCGGCTTCAAAATACACCGCATGAAGGGTAACAAGGACCAACAGCCGAAGAGTAATCCCAGCTACGTCCAAACAGACGTGATTCTGTGTCACGTGAGATTTGAAAGGGCGTGACATTTTCGATCTTTAAAGAGATACGAAAACGGAAATCAAGGAGCTTCACAGCCACTATAGAGACATTTCTGTAGGTTTAGGTTCTCTACGATGCTTCTACACGCTTCAACACTCTACTACACCCTATGCCACTTCAATGGACTCTCTCTCCAATTGACTTCGAGACTTGCTTGGACTCTCTCACACTTACTGTGACCTATTAAGGTTCCTATCAACGAATCTGTCAATGTCGTCCCAACGCAGCCTTTCATAAGAGTGATCCGGTCTTAATTGCGACCTAAACATTGTTGCAGTTTAACAGTCCATAGCAATATGAAGACCGTTTTCCTCAGTGGAATGTAAAACCTTTGTTATCAAACGGTTTTTTTTATTTAAAACACGAAAACGTTTTAAATCTCAATAGCCCCTAGTTACGGTTGCAGGTCTGATGTTATTTCTCATGAGACAAGTAAACAAATCAAAATTTTTTAGGTATCCGACTACGTTCGGAACCATGATTTTAAAAAAGCACCTAAATGTATAATTTTCATGATATTTAGTGTCTTTTTAGATTGAATATGTATAAATGTATTTAAGGACATTATGACAAAAATTATTTAAATACAATATTTTGGCAAAATTAACTTAGAAAAAAGCTTTCAAATGTTCTTTTTGTAAAAATGCTTCTACTGTATTAATATTTTGCCTGTATATAGCTCAGACCTCTGTACAGAGGCTCAACTATGATTTTTGAAAAATACAAATTATTTTCAGAGTTACAACCATTTGAAATAATTATCGGCGTATTTTCTTAAAATTTCTCCCTTCTGTTTTCGTAAAACATGGATAAACCGACTACCAAGTTATGCGTTTCAAAAAGTCTAGTTGAGCCTCTGTACAGAGGTCTGAGCTGAGAATACAGGAAAAATATTAATACAATAGAAGCATTTTTTACAGAAGGAGAACATTTGGATAAAAGTTTATTCTAAGTTAATTTTTTTCCAAAATAGTGTATTTAAATAAATTTTTTTTGTCATAATGTCCTTAAAACAATTTTATACTTGTATTCTAATCTAAGTGACACTAAATATCATAAATATTATCCATTTACACACTTTTGCAAAATCACGGTTCCGAACGTAGTCGGATACCTTAAGTGGCCATTTTTTTTTTATCAGGACACCAACTTGAAAGAAACCACACAAAATAAAAGCTTTGAGCGAACATGATTAATACAAATATAACATAGCTTCAGCACTCGTTTTTCGGCACATCTCCGTCTGTCTCCCAGTGTATCCCTCTTCTTTATCTCTTTCAGAGCTCCTTTATTATAATGAATACAGCGCCATCTCGAGCCAATTACATTATATGACAGACCTTACACACCCATCAACTACATTTTAGATATTTCTGCATGGTTATAAGGAATAAAAAATGTTAGTTTCTCTGCTTGTGCTCTAGTAAATATTTAAGACATCATATTGCGCTCGTGTTTTAGTCCCAATACACATCACAAACCATCAGAATGAACAATGAAAATTGAGTCATATTAAATCAGATCTGCATGCATTAGAGTCACCACTTGGAGCAGTTTATAAGTTTCAAAAGTGCCGTCCTCATCCTTTTACTTTATTTGGAAACTTTAAGATCCATCACATTTAGCTGATGCTTTGCTTAATACAATGTTATAACAAAACATGCAAATTATGAAGCATATCAATTACTAAAAGTGGAAATATGCTTTTTTAAACTACTAAAGCAGATCTATTTGATAAATAGAATTAATTTTCCAATTAAAATAACTTGTTACTTTTAAAAATGAACATTTTCTCTGCCCTTAATTCGAATTAAAGAATTTGTTCCTCGAAAATTAAATCTGGTTCTACGATCATTGTTGCAGCAGAAAACGAATTTTGACTTATTATTAAGATACGTCTTATTTTTTCATCTGCAATAAATAACGTTCAGTATACTGTCATCATTTTTAAAATACGTCATCCAATTCTTTAAATTTGATGACTTTATTCACCCTTACGTTTTTTAGAATTGCTTTCGTGCGCCCTTCGACCAATAGACACAGTAAAACGTAACTTCACTCTGAAATCATTTCCGGACTGTGTGTGTGTGTGTTCGGAGATCCAGTTTTACTCCGCAGTAAGGTATAAAATTCTCGGCCCTAGAATCTTCCACAAATCACTTTTTGTACTCGATTATTCAATCAAATGATAACTATTCATTGCAACACAATGTACTAGGTATCATAGATTCTAATCAATCGCAGACAGATCCTTTTGTTATCAAATCCACGAACGTATTGTATTTGGTTTCCATTTGCCATTCAGCAAGAAGCTTATTTGAATTAGTTAGTTATTATAGGTATACTTTAGTTGTATTTGAACTCTGAGTGGTCATTGTCTGGCGACCGTTTGGCCAACTTAACGAGGATCGTTGTAACAATTTACTATCCATAAGGTCTCTCCAATATAATTCGGGTTTTCTTCCGTCCAACCAAATTGGTCCTTTAACAGTGGCGTAATGGAGAATAACATTAGGCCCTCTCCCCTTCAAAGTCAGGTTTTGGGTCTCAAGCCGGATCTTACAAAGGTTTACAACTTGTCGTCAGTTAGGCTTTGGGACAATTAGAATCCTGCCTCCCCCTGTAATACGGGGTTGTGGGATGTACGTTACGCCACTGCCCTTTAAGCTAGTACAGTATCGCACGACAAATGAACGCCACTATCGAATTGTATATAAATAGTCAGCGACACAGATCATAGTGAGGAATATAGAAGATTGTACACGATTGTGGACCATACTGCTATATTAATTCGTGTCAGACCACATTGTCGTATCCACTTTACCAATTCAAGATTACCGAGGTTTTTCAATTGTTAAGTCCGAGGGGTTGCATCTTGTTCAGGTAAGCACAAAACTGATTATTACCGTTTAGCTTGTTTTACCTGCATATCGTGTTGTCATTTCTAGTGTTTGACTTAATAAAACTAAATTATTGCAATTTCTTGGTGGTAATAGTTTCGAGTTTGATTCAATGGCTTTTCCACCCATGCTGCGTTTGGATTCCCCCTCACCCGGAAATCTTAATAATGGGCAAGATCACCTCAACCAACATGAAGAGGAGGTGCCGGGATATCTTTATTAAGGATTATTTTTCAAATAGGTGTTATTTTCGAAGAGATGCGGCATAATTATATATTTGCTTTTTTTAACTAGAATGTCTAGGAATATTTTAGTCAACAACCAAATCCAAGGATTAATTTTAATTCAAGTTTAGTTTATGGTATTAATTAACATGTCAAAAAATTAATGTTCTGTTTTACTAATAAAAAAGAATGGTTATTTTATATTTATTTTTGGCACGTAGAAGAGGAGAATATTATGGAATAGTTGAGAAGTATGGAATATATATATGTAAGGATAATTAAATTAGATTAAAAATTAAATTCCCTATCTAGTAATTCACACACACTTTTATATTACCTCCTCACCTCTTCAAATATCAAACTAATGACCCATTTATTTCTTCCGAACATATGGCCTAGCCAATAAACATGTATAATTCCAGATCGTTATATTTAATAGCCCTATATGTCAGCATTAACTTTCAGGAGCACTCATGGACGCTGCTATCGGTGTTTTAAGTGTTTAACCCACTTAAGATTATTCGGTGGCGTGCTTTCTCTCTCTGCCTCTTGCGTCAGATGATGTGTAACTTTGATCAAATAAAGACCTTGTGTTAAAAACTAAGTCTGTTTCTGACTCTAAAATCGTGTCATATATATATATATATATATATATATATATATATATATATATATATATATATATATATATACTGAGGTTTTTGCTCTGTTTATAGTTGCTAACGCAAGGGAACCATGAAATATTCTCAAAAGATCTCCTGGGACATTGCAGTGAGAGTAGATAGATTGTTAATGTCGTATTACTCGCTACAGAACAAAGCGTGTTTTGTAATATTCAAAAATTTTTGGTGTCAAGTTTTCAAACATTTTAACCTGTCAGTGCACATGTTACTTGGACATTGAAGTTAAGCATAATGCACTGTAAAGGAATTGATGTTTGTTGTATAGTGTAGAGCAGTGGTTCCAAAACTTTTTCATCTTATGGAACCCCTAGAACTAGAAAGTGTTTTTGTGGAACCCTATTCCATACACATACTTCAAAGAATATATCTCAAAATAATATTTAAAGTAGATCAACATGTTATGGGCATTTTATGTAAAGGCAAATAAAAAAAGTATATATTGCATTTATTATTGTATTTAGTAAAATTATAGTCTAATTTTTTAATATAATTTTACTCAATAATATTAATTTGGGATCCAAGTGTCACTTATCCATGCATTATTTAATATTTCGGATACGTGCTTACTTTTTTTTCACACAAACTGTCGAAGTCTAGTTTGTTGAGATTAAATGCAATCGCATCATTACTTATTCAGAGTTTAATTTGTTTTATGCTTTCTTTTTGTAGCCACTCAATTTGAGAAATATATTTCACTTAAACACAATACTCTAAATGGAATTAAAATGTTTATAGCTGTATGAGAAAACCCGTATATTTTCAACCTAAAATTTAAATGCTATTCTTGTTAAATTTAGATTATAACATCAAATCTGTTGATATGTTGTTTCTTCTCCTTCATAATAGGTGTTTTTACTACAAATACAAAAAGGTGAATTTTCCATTAGAAAACTATTTAGTTTTGCATGGCATTTTGTAATAACTAACGATCAGAAATTATCTTGTGGAACTCGAGATAGAATATTCTCAATCTAGTAGGAAATATATATATATATATATATATATATATATATATATATATATATATATATATATATATATATATATATAAAGGTAAATATCATTTCAATATTAATTTATTACATTATAATCATAGTTTATAAAAAGTGTGTTGCATAATAAAGTTATTACACATATAAATACAATTATCAGTTTTATTGAGTGGGAAGAGCTATAGATACTTGTAACTATATAAACTTGATAGAGAATGTGAATCAATTTTGAATATATATTTATTTCTTCTTGATTTTTTCATTGTGACTCGTGGTATGCCTTATGGAACCCCAGGGTTCCGAGGAACACAGTTTGGGAACCACTGGAGTAGAATGATATGGAATACTAGATGTTTCATAATAAAGAAAGTTGGATCTTCCATAATAATGTACTCCCAATGTAAAAGCCCCTCAGAGGGCTCACCTTCTTTAGGTGGGTACGGGTGTTACAATCCCGAGGTACCCTAGTGATCTTTTCCTTTTCCCAAGGGGTTTACTATCTTTGGTAAACACGAGTGTTACGACCCCCGGGGTACCCCAGTGATCCTTCTCTATTTTTGACCCTCCATCTTGTCATCAAATTTCTTCTTTTCTTCTTTTCCCGTCCAGACCACAGACCTATGAATGTTTGGCTCAGTATAGCCAAAACTGGCTCTTGCGCCATAAAACACCAAACTCAACTCAACTCAACCTAATGTAATAGAGCGTTAGTGGATAAGCTGACAGTAAAGATTATAAGAAAGAATCAGAATCTTTAAAACAACAAAAGAAACCGACTATTTTAAGATCTTCTGTAAAGAAATTAAACTTAGACCGACCCCTTTTAAAAAATACCTTCTAGAAACTAGGGTGAGCACAGGCTTTTTCCGACAATGAGTTTCATACCACCTACTGTAGAACTGTAAAAAAAAAGACGCTGAATGTATCTTTTGCAATGGAATCTCTTGTAAACTCCCAAGATCAAAGAAAAGAAATTTTGGTTCAAAGCTTCAGCTGTTTTCTGTAGGCTCACCTTGACTGCACCGCAGCAGAAAAAAAAATCATATTTCTGGTTTTTTGCAAGTGACTAAAAAACAGAAAGGGACATGCCTTATGGGGAAAATATTTTTTTTATAAATGTATTTGGGCAACCTGAAGAATTCAATTTAAATGAAATTTAGACAAACAACTTTAATTAGTACAAATAAATAAAATTTTCAAAGAAAAAACAATTTTAAAGTGTCCGAAATCAGTATTTGGGGGCGCGAATAAATGCGCGTACATCGGGCTGGAGTTCATTGTCTGCTTGGGAAGAGAATAAGCTTTTGGGGGATGCATCACGAGCGAGACGCTGACCAACCAAATCACACACGCGCTCAATAGGCGACATATCCGGCAAATAAGCAGGCCAAGGAAGAAATTGCATGTGTTGGGCTGGACAGAAGTCTTGAACAGTCTTTGCAACATGGGGGCATGCATTATCCTGCTGAAAGATAGCTGCAGGGATGCCTGAAAGGAAGGGAACGACTTCGGGCTGTAGCACTTCACGGAAGTACCTGTTTCTATTGAGATTACTCTCAATTCGTAGCAAACTGGATTGCCCATGATACGAAATCGCACCACAAACCATAACTCCGGGTGTTAGTCGTTCGATACTCACCACTATGTCGTTCGATAACGCACTCTGGAAGGTAGAGATCACCGGTATATCGTCTTACACGAATGCGGCCATCATGGTCGCCCAAATTGAGACGTGATTTATCTGAAAAGACAAATTGGTGCCAATGAGCTTGACAGGCTCTGTGCTCATGAGCCTATTTCAGGCGCACCGTCGATGGTTTGCCGTGAGGGGAATCCTGTATGAAGGCACCTTTGCACGCAATCCACGGTGCAGCAAACGTCAACGCATTGACGAAGCCGACATTAGTACACCTGTAGCAGTAAACCAACGGGCTGCCAACTGCCTGGAGGAAGCTGTACCGTCATTCATCGCCATGCGGAGCAGTTGTCGATCGTCTCGCGCTGACGTCACCTTCTGCCGTCCACTACCAGTTTTTCAAGTTTTCGGTGCTCGTCCGTCCACTGCTTCCAAACTCGCATCATTGCGGAACTTTTCCGCTGCACACGAGCTCCTATTGCTCGATAGAAAAATCTTCCTTGTAGAATGCCGATAATACCCTCCGTTGAAACTCCGTAAGTTCTCGGAATTTCTCCTTATTTCGTCGTGGAGGTATACTTAAGTCTCACTAAGCGTTGGCCACCAACAAAAAATCATTAATTACTTTCAACGTCCCGCTACAGCCCTCTATTTATACGCTTTCACTATCAGTTAAGAGGGCGCTGCGCACGCCACGGATGCGCGGTGGCTCTGAAATTTTACTATTTTATGTAACATCCTATAATTGATATTTGTGGTAAAGTTCATTTAATTCTGATGATTCCTTCCATGGTGTTGCATTTTTTACAAACAACAGTGTAGTCAACCCTCCAAGCGGTCTGCACGTAAAATTCCGCCATTCCAGAGATGATTTTTCTGCCTTCAAGCAAGATTCCCAAGATTCGAGCCGCATTCTTAAAAATACAGCTCAACCGCTTTTGAGAACCCCATCTGAAAGCAAAAAAATAAGTGCGGTGCATTTTTGAAGCATCTCCAGAATGGCAAAACTTTAAGTGCAGACTGCTTAGAGGGTTAAATATAACTAGGTTTTATAAAGTCTTATATATATTATATAGTTTTCGATTGGTTTAAACCATCCATTCCATATTACCCGATTATTCCATAATAAACTCCATTTGCAAATTTAATTTTTTTTTCTAAACAGCAAAATAAATATCATTTCAATTGTAAATAGTTAAGTATGTACTCGCAATGGTAAAGGGTATTCCAAAACACTCTCATCTCAGCTACATCTTAATTTTCTCCTGTCTTTTATATAACAGAGTTTAAAGAAAATCAAGACAAGTTTTTAAGTTTAAGTATTTAAAAGTTACTTCACATAAAAGGTACATAAAGATAGCTCAAATGCGATGCCCCTTGTCGTTTGCATATATATATACATAAAATATACAAATTTCTTGTTTAAAATCATAAAAACAGTTTTATTTCGGTTGTTTTAGAAATCGTTCGTCCAGTTTAAAGAAATTTTTGAGATCTCTCTCTCTGATACTTTTAGAAATTTTATTAGCAAGTGAACATACAAAACACTAATGAAAGCTTTCAAAATGTCATATAATCATGTACAGCAGCTCACACAAAAATTTTTCAAGGGGGGGAGGTCAGGGTCGGAAGTCTACCATTTTTGTATCATGCTCCAATACGCCGCCCAACATATTCTTTCGATTTTGGCTATTTTCGGGAACAAAAACCATACAAAATTAATTATTGAATAAATAATTAGCATTAATTAATAAAATTAGTTATTAATAATAAATACATAATTAAATTTTGCGTAATATATATATATATATATATATATATAGGCGTATAACCAATCGAAAAAAAAATCAAGGGCTGTGAGGGGAAGGTCCGGACTCTTAGGCCCCCCCTTGTGTGCGCAATTAATCATGTATTCCCAAATGCATACCAAATCTATATTGATACATTTTCATAGTATATTTATGATGCTTTATGGTTCATTTTGATGTGGGTAATGCATCAACGCTAAAAATTCTTCCAAGGTTGATACAGAATTTGAGGAAAACGATGTAAATGCTACAAAATATCTCTTTAGACAAAAAACCGAAAAATGCTATGTATGTATTTTATAGGCAATTTAAGTAAAACAGCAGACAAAAAAGTCTTAAAAAATATGGAAGGTAATGTTTATTAAAATGGGACAAATACATATTATAATTCATAATTTTTGTGATGAAGTGACATTTTATGTTAAAAATGCAATTTTCTCAAAATGATGTTTTTAAAACAGCATGTACCTTTTCCTCAGAATATACTCTATGAAAGTACCTGTAATTTCCTCCTCATATTACTGATATGTAACTATATTATACTGAAGTGAGCCTTTTGAGATATTTCCAAAATATTTGGCTAGGGACCAAATACCGTGACAAAAAAATGACATTTTTCAAAAAAATTCATTGCATGTTTTGAAAAAATTAAACATATTTGAAAATCTCACTTCAGTATAAATATAAAAGTCTAATTAATATATGCACAAAATTTTAAGTCTTTATGTTTAACAGTTTCTGAGAAAAAGGTAATATAAAAGCTCAATGTCATTATTATAGGGGGTACCTACTCCTCTTAAGATTATCTTATTTAAGTTTGATTTAAGGTTCAATAAATATATCAAAGAAGTGACAGATTAACCCAAACTAACAAAATCTCAAAGCTACCGTCTTCAAAAGAAGAAATATAAAAATAAATGGCGATTGTCTGGAGCAAGATCCATGGAAGCTCGATAACCATAGACGAGGAAAAGGAACTCGGCATAAGCGCAGAGCGGTGAGACGAGCAAAATTTCTTAATGAAGATTATATCCTTCACCAATAAGCCTTTGTTATTTCTCCCCAGGGATCCGAATTCTTCTCAAAGGTCAGAAGGTCATCTCATCCTTGATATCTTAACAGAGTTATTTCTCTGCTGCTTGATGTGCCGGCAAGAAATCGGTCACAATAGAAGCGAAGGAAAATGTTGAAATATTGAGTCAAATGGTGACACATCAGTGACAGAAAATGTATCGATACCATAAAAGATTCAAGCACTTAAGTTTAGAATTTGTTTTCAGTTTTGTTCTACTTAAAAGAGAAAAAGAATGTGAAACAAATGACTAGTAAAAAAAAGTCTGATTGAAAGAAATCGTTTCGAATTTCTAGAAGACATTATATTACTAGGCAATTTTTTTTTTATCGTGAATGCATTTCGAACCAAAAAGTCAATGCGATAAACATATTATAACTTTTATTTTTGATTTTGTTTCCTCATGATATATTTAACATTTTTAATCGCAAAGTTTATTTATAAATTTTAAAAATTGTCGAAGTAATTATAAGATGTTTTTTGGTGAGTACATAGGGGGTAACCGGGGCAAGATAAAGAATGTCACACACACACACACACACACACACACACACACACACACACACACACACACACACACACACACACACACACACACACACACACACACACACACACACACACACACACACACACACACACACACACACACACACACACACACACATACACACACACACACACACACACACACACACACACACACACACACAGTGAAGTGACTTAGTGAAGTTCATGAAGGCAAGATGGAGACTTATCTCAAATGTTTCTATTGAATTCTTTTTTGGTGTCTCTATTTTGATTTTTAATTATATTTTGTGAATATGTGTCATCTGGGAGATTGAGGGTCTATTACTTTAAAATATTCGTAGAATTTTATGGACTTGAAAAATTTAAATATTACAATGAATAAATTAACATTCAGAATAATCCCCAATCAGAACAATAGGTAGAAAGACTGAGTCATAAATAATAATAACAAAAAAGAGGCAAAAGCTGGTTCTTGGATATTTTGATTTGTCAACAGTGATAGAAATTACTTTTATTAAAAGTAAGTGCGTGTGTGTGCTCAGAAAAAAGTGTGTAATGCTATAATAAATCAATAAAGAATAAATAATAAATCATCTTTATTCTTTTAACATTATGTTATTCACAATTTTTGTCATATTTCCTGATATATTGTTGAGAATGATTAAAAAAAGTTCCAGACTAGCCTCTTTACTAATATTTGCAATTACTTGTCATCACACTATATATTGGCAAAATTTTTATTTCCTATTGCCTTCAATAATTCTCCGATATTTTTCTTTTCGTTTCTACAGAATTTTTTTTTATTTCTTTAAATATTTTCGTACCATTATTCATTCTTGATTTTCTTTTATTACAATTTAACTATCCACAAAGGAAAAACATTTAAAAAAGAACAAGAAAAAAAAAGCATTTGATTTGAAATTTCGTAGCGTGGAATTTAAGTAATCTTAAGACTTAGAATTAAAAAATAGCACACAGTGTTGTTATTTCTGATGACACATGATTGACGGTGTGAGTGAGTGAGTAAATATTAACGTCGCACTGTTCAGCTGCACGAGGGCTTTGGGCGACGGACCTCTTAATTGTAAGCCATGGTCAATTGACGAGGACGACACCTGAGTGGCACCCCCTTTTCTAACTACCACACCACACCAACGGGTCACGGTGTCAGATAGAGCAGCCTGAAATGTATTGTGGCAAGGGCTTGTTTGTATGTCTGATGTTAGGCGGAGCTTGACCAACATACTGGTGACAATACTATTTGGCTCAGCTCCACCCCTATTTTGTGAGAGGTGGCCAGGAGCCTCTCCCTCTCGAGAGGACTGGTGTCTAGACGAATATGTATGCCTCTACAGGCACAAATACATTTAAAAACTTCCATGCCTTCTACGGGATTCGAATACAGGCTTTACGGCCCAGCAGTCAGCATCACTACCTACTATCCCGGATAAGCGAGGGAAAAACCCTAGGGGTGTTTGTGTTATAGGGGTTATAAATGTTATAAATGTTATAGGGGCTCAAAGTTCTCATGTAGTGTTAGGACAGGTGAGCTCAACAACACGAAAATAAAATATTAAAAATATAATAAAATAGGTATAGGTAGAGATTTCGGATTAAAAGATTTAATAAATTTATTGGTAGTAAAATTTAAAATCTTATGCAGAAATTTTACGAATATTTTTCAAATATATTTACAAGGTGTAAAGAAAGAAAAAAAAAATGAGACTAAGCGCGTAGTTTGAAAAAAGAGGGGAGTTGGTTGCAACTATTTTGGTGATGTCACCCCACGAACCTCCTCTATCCATGTGGCCAGTTTCGCCTTAAGCGACTAAGCCTGCTGAGAGTACTGCGTCATTGAGTTAGCACGTGCAGGAAAAATGTCGAATGAGCATGAAGTTTCTTGTGAAACTTAAGAAATTAGCCATCGAAAACATGTCAAATATTAACCTAGGATTATGGAGATGAAATTTTGTCTCGTGCACATGTATTTGAATGGTATTAGAAGTTTCAGGGGTAAGGTCAGCGTGGAAGATAATGAACCTGATGGGCACCCAAGATCAGCGATTACAGATCAAAACATCGCCAAAATTCGTAATATGAGCAAGTTTCCACTCACATCAGTGACCAGACTGTTAATCAACACTACTGCAATGAAATACTAAAAAGACTCCGTGAAAAAAATTAGGAAAAAAAAGGCCAGAATTAGGGAGTAATGGCTGGCTGTTGCATCAAGACAATGTATCCACTCATCTGTCAAGAAGTTTCTGATCAGCAAAAACCTTACTCTGATATTGGATCCTCCTTATTCGCCTGATTTGGCCCCATGCGACTTTTCTTATTTCATACAGTTAAGGTATCCGACTACTTGCGACAACTTTTTTTTTGAAAAAATGGAGATATGGGAATGTTTTTGTGATTTTTAGATTTATTTAGTATATTTAAAAAATATATATATTAAACAAATCCTAAAATTGAAAACAGAAAAAAAGTTATTTTTATTAAAATGAAAAAAAAAAGGTGAAAATGTACAAAAAATTACATAAACGGGACCCGCTCTGTACAAAGATTTTATGGACAAATTATCAATTTTTGAATTTTGATATGTTACTTTGTTATTCCTGTTTGAAATGACCTTCAGTATAAGAGATACTTTAACTTTTAACCCTTTAACTGTCAAGTTATTTGATGATTTGGGTACACAAATTGTCAAATTTTTTTATTGCAAAAAGATCCCGCGCACTTTGAACCAAAGGACTTCTAACCTCTGACCTTTGAAATCTTCAGTAAAGTGCTGCCATCTATTGAATTGAGCGCACATTAACTTTTCCCGAGAATCAGTAGTGTTTGACAAAGAGATGAAGCCGAAATAAATGTCTCCCGATATATATTCAGGTAAACAATACTATGCACTCAAAAAAAATTACCCCGAGTAATACTCGGGTGTGACATTTTCGAACACCAGTGCTGGGCCCGAGATTTATCTCGGGCATGACAGTTAAAAGGTTAATAAAACTAGAGCTCTTTATCTTGGTGATTGTATGAAATTGCTTAAAAAAACAGTGGTTTTATTCACATAAAGGAATGTAAATTTTGAAATAAAACAGTGATTGATAAATCTGAAGGTCAAAACACATCTACTGTTATACGGAAAATACACAAAAAAATTCAACAAGTTATTTTGAAAACTTTTTGGGCAATCCCTGTCCCCGTTTGAGCTTTTCGAAAAAAAGAAACACATTTCGAGTAAAACGCATTTTGAAGTTTGACATCTTGTGTTAAGTTATTGCATCTGCTTTTACTTAAACAGCTGTAGTTTTTGTTCTAGTGAATGGAAAATAATGATCTTGGTATTTTTATTAAGCTAATAAGATGGTCTATAAAACAAAATCATAAAAAAATTGTTAATTTTTGAAAAAAATCATGATTTTAGGGTGGTCGGATACCTTAAATTTGCTAAAAGGAAACCCATTTTACCTCAGTTGAAGAGATTCAGGTAAAAACGGAAAATCTCCTAAAGGGATTTCCAAGACCCTCGCTCCAAAACTGTTACCATCAGTGACAGCACCGAATATAGAAGTGTGTGAATGCTGAAGGGAACTGATTTGAATGTGATAATGTTACAAAGAACTGATTCTGTAAGTACAATGATTTATTGGACCAGTTTCCTTTTTTTGTGTCACACCTCGTATTTTGTGTTCAGTATTTTATATTAAAGATAAGGAGCATGAATTACTTATTATTAAAAGAAAAGTTATATATTTATAAAAAAATACTTCAGGAAATCAAATTAAAAAAACAAAACCCAAAGATATAGTCTCTACTAACAGATGACATCCAAAATTAATTTAAAAAAACCTAGAAAAAAAATTAGAAACCCAGTGAGGAACACAGAAAATTAAGGAAAAAAAAAAGATATTTGCAAATTACTAACATTAAAGAACATGAATAATCTCATTTACTTTAATGAGATATTTTATTTATTTATTTTTTTCCTTTTCGAACTTTCATTATCCTATTTATTTTATAATTATGTGCGTGAAGCTATTACAAAAATTAATAACGTAATAAAATTTCAAAAAAAAAAAAAAATAATAATAATAATTGTATTAACTTAAATAATGCAGTTAGATAAACATTTTTACGCACAGTTAACAATCAGTTTTATAAATTATAATAAAACCATCCATTAAATTCTTTTAAAACTGATGAACTTTCGAATAAAGGAAATTAATATCAATTTTAAGAAGAGATTTTACTGTCAGATAAACTCTTAAATTAAAGTTAATGAAAATAAATATGTGTATGTAAGAGCTTCATAATTTATGAATCTATTAGAATTTAAAATAAGCAGATTTTGTTGATATTTACATAGCGAATAAATAACGCACTTGGAAGTCTCAGGAGAATTTTACGTAAAATGAAAAATCTCACTTAAAGTCTAATTAATTCACTCCCCTTTAACTTCCCAAGTTGTTTTTTTTTCTTCATCTTCCTGCTTTCGAATTCATTTGCAATTGAAATTAATTTTAATTTTTGCATTGTTTTTAGATTTTGAAAAGTGCAATGAATTTCTGTTTTCTTTCGGTAAAATTCTGAATAAAAATTAAGTTATCGCTGAAAATTTCTAATCTTTCTCTTCAACATTTGATCTTTGATTAGATTTTAGCTTTTGTATAATAATGGTCATCATATAGAAATAAATAAGTTAAATCTCTGCGATAAAATTTTGAAAAGTGAATTCGAATTTTAATAAAACGTAGAACACAATATATTTTGTTTATCAGGCCATTGAATTTATATTCTTTTTCTGATTACACATGGGGCAACCAAATACAATTATGTTTCTGATGTAAGGTTACTAAATTGGCGATTTCAGCAAATAATGTTTGACAAGTTTGCTATGTTTTCCTAAAATATGTGAACAAGAAAAAGACAAATTACGGAAAGAAAATTCTCGAGATAAATATATGGCAGCCTCCCAACTGCCGTAAAATTCTTAATAGTTGGCTTAAATTTGAATTTTTTCTTAATTTTGTAATTATTTGTGTAAATTACTGTAATACATCAATGAATTGACACGAATCATTACTCTTTTTTCTATGAGTTCAAATGCAAATCAAATTCCAATCCAATACGAGTTTTAAAAGAAATTTGTCACTGGTATGACGCATTTTTGAAAATTAATTTCATTATTGATGGACACAATTGAAAAATTACTAAATCCAATTTTTTTTAGGTAAAAAAGAATAAATAGCCTCTTGGTGGCTTAAAAACAAATATAACGCTCTGCATAATTTTACTTTCCCATTGTTTGCAATTTTTGAAACAGTAAGAAATAGCTGTTTTTAAAGTAAATTATGTACCGTAAAATCCGGCGCGTATAACGCGCACTTTTAACACAAAAAATAAGATCGAAATTCAAGGGTGCGCGTTATACGCCGGGTATGCAAATGAGAACTCTAGAAATAAGAAAAAGATGAGCATAAAATTTTTTTGACTCTTCTACATATGTCGAAATATGTTTATTTGAAAGAAATGACATTCCTTATGAACTTAAAGGGTTGTTATTCTAGACGTATACTATTTTTTCAAAAGCTGTTGGGATAATACCTTGAATAAATGACTTCTAAGCATAACAACATTGCATACATACCTTTAAGGATTGTTTGTAAAAAGTGGGTGCTCGATATACGGCGAATATACATAAAAAGCAAAAAATGCAGCTTGAAAGTTCATGTGCGCGTTATATGCCGGATTTTACGGTATTTACTTACTATACCGTCGGTCAATTTCGCCAAATGAAATTACGTCTCTAAATGCATGTATCTTCATAATTATCACATTTTGACATGCACGGAAACGGGTTAACACTTTTGGCAACACATCGAGGCATTATTATTGTTGTTGTTGTTTCTTATCCCAGGTGGTGTAGCTCAGATACACCATCTCTATAAAACCAAAAATCTCTAAGAAATCCAGAAATAAAATGAGATTTCTTAAAACCTCGTCAAAAGTAAAACTCAAACAATTAAGAATATGACTCGGGGAGGTCTGATCAGCCTCGCATCTATGAAACTCTGGAAAGACTTTCCGGCCCTGTTCAAAAGTACGCGACTTGATGTGGCCACTAAAAAGGTGCGGCAGAGCCATCTGGCGATCCCTAGGAATATTAATTTGGTGACACCAACGATTTTTTCTCCCAAAATACAAAGGGTGAACAGGGGGTACTCTCCAAAGGGCATTCATTTCCATCCTTTTAATAGAGGAGAGTTCAGCAAAAGTTAGATATGCGTCACCTCGCAAAGCGTCAGCAGGGGCAGACTTGGCTAAACTCTCGGCTATCTCGTTACCATTCAATCCAATATGGGAGGGGACCCATAGAAAGTAAATAGAGTGTCAAGAAGAAAGTCGAACCGCAACATCCCGAATATTCAGGCTTGTCAAATCCCAACAGTTGTCCAATGAGAAAGGAGCTGTATAGAAGCACGCTCGACTCTGTTACTTAAAATACAAATGTCCCTGAAGACTAGGTCAGAAGCAGTGTCAATAAATTTCAATCCCTTACATATTGCAATAAATTCAGATCTAAAAACAGAACAGTAGTTAATATTCCTAATCTTGATGTTAAATGTGCCATCAGGTGTCTTAATGTGCATGCCGCTTTCAGAAATACCACCGTCGCCCATGCTGCCATCAGTATAGATTTTCAATGCCGAGTGAGGGATGTCATGAATTGTCTCTAGAGCAATCTGTCTAGTAAATTGTGGTATATCACATCTTTTACACACCCTGGTCAATAACTCAGTCTGGAAATGTACTCGATCAGAGTCGAACTTTAAATAGGAAAAGTGTTTAAGGAATGAAGTTCAATATTACCAGAAAACAGGCCGAAATCAACTGCCAAAGAAAAAGGGCTATGCTTTTTTAATTGCCTGTTACTGAGGCAAGAATTGAGATAGGCAGAAGTTCTGTGATATTGATTGTAGCTAGATAACTTATTGTAATATTTTACCAGGCTATAACTTCTCATACAAAGGGGTGGTAAATCCACCTCATACAAAACAATATTATTAGGGCAGCTATTACGAAGGCAAGAAGTTATTCTTGCGGTACTTAGTTGCACTCGTTCAAGTTTATTTAAATTAGCTTCAGAAGCACAAAAATAAACTGGAAAGCCATACTCGAAAATTGTCCTGATCAGTGAGATGTAAGTTGTTCTCAGAGTATTAGCGTCTGCACCCCAGTCATGTCCGGAAATATATTTGAGAATGTAAAATCTTTTTCTGCATTTGGCTACTTGAGCCTCTATATGTCTATTACTCAATATCTCCTGGTCCAAAATGTAAACCAAGTATTTGACAATTTTTTTGTAATTTAATTGGTTGCCATTCATAAAACGGTTGGTTGATAGTTATAGAGATGTCTATAGGTGGTGAAAAAGATAATTTTTAATTTTGAGGTATTAAAAATAATTTTTTGTTGTTCAGGAAAAGTATAAACCACAGAAAGTGCAGAATTAAGGTTAGTCTCTTTTTTTATGTCAGAATCCGAATACCAAATGATGATATCATCGGCAAAGAGACCAACTCTACTATATTTATTGATTACCTCCTCTAGATCAGAAACATATGATGAGAGCAGTATCGGGCTTAGGACTGAGCCATGTGGAAGGCCATGTCTCAATCCAAAAGGATTAGACAAAGTATTTTTATATTTCACTCTTATTGATCTATTTTGTAAAAAATCTGAGATCCAAGGCAGAATTTTTCCCCTAACACCAAAAACGTCATAAAGTTTGGTAGTCAATTTTTATCTACAGACTCTGTCGAATGCCCTAGACATGTCCAAAAGTACTGCAGCGGTGTTATTAGTAGGCCTTAAATTTTGGTAATCCCTGACATTCTGGCAGAAAAATAAAATCTAATCAAAAGTGCTATGGCCCGTCTAAATCCATATTGCTCCTTAGGAAGCAGGTCATTTGCGGATAAATAAAAATTCAATCTGGCCAGAATAAGTCTCCATGAAAGATGAAATATCTCTAGTAATCTTTGCCTTTATCAGCAAGATGTTTAACCATTTGTCCATGAATATTATCTGGGCCTGGAGATTTTCTACAATCCATAGCTTCTAGAGTAACTCCCATCTCTTGCATAGAGAAGTTATGATAAAAAATGGGATCTCCCAAAGAAGAGGTGCGGCAATTATGTACCATTCTCTTATCAATTTTATTAACCTTTTTGTCATTCTCGTCAAATGTTAAATGCTAATGCTTTTATAAAATATTCCCAAGATGTTAGCAACCTCTTTTTTATCCTGAGGAACTTGACCTACAGGATAGAGGACAATATTTCTATCTTTCACTTGAAGTTGGTCTTTACTGAAGAATTTGGCGAATCGCAATATTTTTGAATTAGGAGCTCTGGCATCAATACTGCGACACATAGTTTTCCAAGATTCTCTCTTCTATGTAATATATTGCTGATTGGTTTCTGCATTTAATTTTCTACGTTTGATTTTGTCAGTGATGTTGTTTGCAGTAGCAAGTTCTTGACGTAACAAGTCTCTTTTTGAAAAAAGGGCGGACAGAAAAGCATCTTTGAGTTGCACAAAAAGGTCTAAATCTTTTAATAGTACCTCTAGGTATGAAAAGCCGGGCAGCATGATTAATAGTACTCCAAAAAATTGCCATTCTTGTTCCAGGTTACCGCCAAAAGGATGGTTGCAAAATGTAGTTTCAGAAAGTTGGCTATGTAGATTCCCACTTAGATTTTTTAAAATTCCAGAAATTTCTGCTAGGTTCCGAGTAATATTTGTGACCTTTTATGTTAATCATGATGGGAAGATCATCGCTACCAATGACATTAAGAACAGTCCATTTACAATAAGGATACAACTCCGGGCTAACTAATGTGTGATGTCCAAAGTTTCGGAGGTTTCATAATTGAAAGAGGTACGCGTAGAAGATCCATCGTTAAGAAAAATTAAAGCTTTATCATTGGCTGCTTCAAGTAGGTCTCTACCCTTTTGATTGTTTGAGGAGCAACCCCATGACTGATGTTTAGCATTGAGATCTCCAAGAAAAATGATGCTTTTATTTGACAATTCTAGGAAATTCACTGAAAGATGTGCCTCATTAGGTGGATGTCAATATTGATGTCAATTGATTTTTTCTTCCATACAACGGAAATTCTTTGCAGCTCAAAGTTACTGTCCTGCAATGGAAAGATGATCTTGTTGAAGTTTAAATTCCTAATAAGGAGGATCAGGATACCTCCACTTCCACTGGGTATATCCATACGATATACTGAGTAGTTATGTATAAGAAAATAATGCTTCTTGAGCTTTGTTTCCTACAGGGCTATGATCTGTACACTATGCTTAACTGCCAGATCTAATATCTGTTCCAGTTTAACTCTCATGGTCGGGGTAGAAAGACCATTTATATGGCACTGTTTGATTTTCACAGATTTACCATTGCAGTTAGGAGGAGACTGTAATTCACTAGTTAATAGGAAGCCCTCTACCTAAACCTCGCACGTGCACCTGATTTACTTGCGCTCTAGGCGATGCAGTGTTAAAGCTCGAATTTGGATTTGGTTTCATTGTAATGGAAAATAAGCAGCTTAAATTGATCCAGGGACCTGGGGCACCAAAGGCAGAAAACTGACTTAGCCCATAGTGCCTGCTAACTTTAACTGAACATAATGGAATAGCCTTCACACCTAGGGTGATCCTTCCAGGAGTATGTACTCCCGATGTACATCGTCCATTCCGTCCAGGTACGCCCTCTCGCCACTTTGAGGCAGGTTGTAGGTCTTGAGAGGGTCGAGGCATTAGCTGACGTCTTTCGATTTCATGAAATTGGCAGACAATATGATACAACGGTTGCCAATCGGGGTTAAAATTTTTTGATGGTCTGCAGAAAAGTTGGGTTATTAATTATATTTTTATAAAGCTTCAAAGTCAAAAATGGCGAGTAATAAAACGTATAAAATATAAATTGTACCTTTTTTTTTTAAAAAAATGTAGCTTTTTAAAAAAAGTTTTTAGCTGACTGCTTTTATCGAAATTTCTTCTGAATTTAGTGTAATTAGTTCAGAGTTTTTTTAGCAACTTTTTCAGGTGTATCTAGCGACATTAGAAAGTGACAGTTAACCGACTGAAGTGTAATATAGGGGGAGGCCTTTGGATTTGGCGATTTTTATCTAGATATCATGGTGAGATAACGAATTCATTCTAGCAGACTGTATAATTTAGTGATCCTTGTCTTCTGATTTGTGGTCTTATGTAGATAAGGTCAACATGTTCTTTTTAATTAATTACTATTGATTATTTACAAATGTGCGGAGGTTTTTAAAGATAAAAATAACAATATCATTTTTTATTTTTTAATTTTCGTTTTTAATTTAGATTTTATCCGTGAAGGATTTTTTTGAATTTTTCTGTGCAATTTTACAAGCTTTTATTTAACTTGCAATGTAAAATGTTCGGATGGGATCTTGCAACTCATTTTTAATGGTGTCTTACCGATTGAGCTGAAATTTTGTATAAAGTTTAGTTTAGACAATGCTGTTTTTGTCATTTAATTCCGATATACAACATTTAAAAAATATTAATTAAAGTAATTTGTTTGGGGGGAATCTTGCAACTCAATTTTTAAGCTGATGTCTTCCCCTTTAGCTAAAATTCTGTATAAAGTTTAGTTTGGATGACAATGCATGTCTTGACGATTTATATTCCGATATATCAACCTTGTTACTGTAACGATCTTGTTCAGGTGTTAAACCGAGCATGTCTACAATAAAAAAAATTTGGACTGGGGCGTAGCTCGGATGGTAAAAAGCGCCCGCGGGGGAATGCGGGAGGGTACGGGGAGATCCCCCGCGCCCCCCAATTACTTTTTTTTCTTGTAAAATTTTTGAAATTCGTTTGATTTGTAAAACTTATTTTACAATACTTCCACTCAATCCCTAAAAAAGTATGCTATATTTTTTACAACCCATTTAATTTGGGAATGTAAAATTCGGGTGAAATCTTGCAACTCAATTTTAAACTGATGTCTTCAACCGATTGACCCTGAAATTTTGTATACACGTTTATTTTGGGGATGACAATGCATTTTTTGCCCCTTTTTATATTCCGATACCCACCTAGTTACTGTAAAAACCTTGTTCAGGGGGAAGTCGAACATGTTTACAATAATAAAAATGTGGACTGGAAGGCGTAGCTCAGAGGGTTAAAACACCCGGCTTAAACGGGGTAGGGGGATAAAAACCCTCACGTTTCCCAAATTATAACCCTTGTAAAATATTTTTAAAATTTTTGTTTGATTTGTACCGGGATATTTTGTATCATTTCCCCCTCAGCCCTTTAAAAAAGTATGTTAGATTTTTACTGTTCTAGAGGGAACACTAAGAAAGGCAGATCTATCAAGCTATTTCTATTTAATTTGAAACATTCTATGATATCCATAAGCCTATATATATATATATATATATATATATATATAATATCATACCGTAGACTAGTTTCGTGAACTCAAAAGGCTTCTCCAAAATGCCGCGATAATCGGCCATTAGGGGAAACCGTTCCTCGCATGTTCCAACATAATAATAACAACGACAACATTTGGCGACATTTTTTTAAATTGGCGACGTCTTTTGATTTTTCTAAATTGATTGACGGTGTAATACATAAGTACCAAAAAGGAAAAATGGCTAAAATATTCCGAGTGGCTACATATTCTATGTCGTACTAGCCTGATAATTTTAAAACATCTGAATCTTATCATCTATTCACATATATAATACTGCTTCTTCCTCATTCAATAATTTGCAGTCGCCAGTTTCATCATTCTTATTAACTTAAGCATGACTCTTGTCTTCTGTTTCGCAAATTTCTCGCCATACCAAGTGAAAGACAAGTTCCTACTCTTGATATAACCACAAATAAATATATAAATACTGGTGCGCGCTCGTGTGTGTGGGTTATTCAAATAATACTGGAGTCCAAGTTGGTCTTTTCCTGGATTTATTGGTAACATTAGATAAGCTTCAATAAAATAAAACTTAATAAGCTCTAACAAATTAGATTATTCAGGAAAAATATTAGACGGAAATTTTCTGGAAAAAAAATCCTAGTAAACAACGGCACACCTTGTTATGCCGAAGCCAAGTTCAAGATTAAGACCACGTGGGGTCTGAGAGTGGTGACAGTTACGCTCCACCCTCTCAGACCATGTTTTACATATAATTCACAACAATCACCTTCACATGCAATAATCAATCTTCCAGAGTTGAATCTGATGAGCCTTAGGCTTGTCAACACAATACACAAAAAAAGAACAAGAAAATAATAAAATTTCACGAATAACAATGGTAAATGCTACACAAACATAGAGATAAAAGTATAGCAACTCCCAAACTCACGAGAAGTATAATTATACATAATATTAGGTTGGGGAAAAAGGAATCCATTATGTATTCGGTAGATGGCCGTAGTGTCGATTTCTCGTGAAGTATCGATCAAACAATTACAAATTTATGCTCGTTGTCAAGGTGACATTTCACACTAAAAAACTTTTTTTGATGCTTTTTATTTAGTTGATTCCGTTGGGAGTTATAGGGGGTTAAAAATGGAAGTCAGCAAAGAGAAAATTCGGTACATTTTACAGTTTTCCATTGATAAAGGTGAAAATGCAAGCCAGGTGGCTGAAATTGTGAATGGTGTTTATGGCATCGATTCTGTAACAGCTAATTTGGAATTTTAATTTCTTTAATTCTGTTCAGACATTTTTTTTTTTAAAAATGCATCTCCAAAAAAGGGGGCTTTTGTCGAAAATGTCAATAAAATCACAGAAATAATTGAAAATGACCGGCATGTTAGTAGTCGTAGCATCGCCCAGGAGCTAAAGATCGACCATAAAACAGTTTTAAATCTTTTGCGCCAATTTGGATTCAAAAAGAAGCTCGATGTTTGGGTTCCACACCAATTAACACCCAAAAACATGATAGATCGAATTTCCATCTACGAAGCTTTGGTCAAACGGAATGAAATCGAACCATTTCTTAAACTGATTGTGACTGGAGAGGAGAAATGGGTCACATACGACAATATTGTGCGAAACGATCGTGGTCAAAGCACGGTGAAGCAGCTCAAACGGTGGCCAAACCAGGACTAACGGCCAGAAAGGTTCTAGTGTGTATTTGGTGGGACTGTGGAAAGGAATTATTTATTATGAGTTGCTTCCGTATGGCTAAACACTAAATTCAGATCTCTACTGTCAACAACTGGATCGTTTGAAGCTGGAGATTGACCAGAAACGGCCAACAGAAGAGGTGGATTCATCAGGACAACGCCACGCCACACACGTCTGTAGTGACTCGCCAGAAATTCTGGGAGCTTGGTTGGGAAGCTTTAGTGTATCCACCATATAGTCCGGACCTGGTACCAAGCTATTACCACCTTTTTCTTGCATTGCAAAACTTTCTGAGTGATAAGAAATTGGGATCAAGAGAAGATTGTGAAAATCGATTACTAGAGTTTTTCACCAATAAGGACCAAGACTTCTACGAGAGAGGCTTATGAATCTACCTTTAAAATGACAACAAATTATACAACAGAATGGTGCATATTTGTTCGCATTTTACTGTCATAAAAACTAAGCTGCCATGGACTTGGACAATTTGATTTTTTCTTTTGAAAAAGCTTCTCTATTTTTTTTTCTGAATTACGGACTGAAAGCAGTATTATTTGTTTAAAATAAGTTAAAGCTTGCGTGAGTATTTTTGTTTCAAATTTATTCAAATACTTTTTGATTTTGCTAAAAATATATCTAAACAAATAACTGAATTTATCAAAGAGTACACCAGGGACATTTAAGAAACACTCTAACAATTTCTGTATCGATTCATTGGTTTATCTTTAACAATTTTATATCTTTAATGTAACAAATTTTGTAGGATGCCTTTGTTAACTCTGCATTTTGTGATATTAGTACTAACAAATTATTTTGTTTCTGTTGCAAAGATTTTTTTAAGAAAGCAAATTTATCTCATCTTGTGAATTTCAAGAAAAAGAACCACTGAAAGGTTTGGGGCTCAGTAGTATAGTGGTGAGTAAAATTATATTTTTTAAATATAATATTTACAGGACAAATCAAACAAGTGTGTTTGATCCATGTTTGTTTTTCAAGATCTCAATCGTCTTGAAACAACATATACTCTTTAAATATTTTTCACTTGAAAGACATGAGGGTTAATTAAAAATTAGTTTCATCTATAAAATGCTCGCTACTCCACTGTTATTTGTTATCAGTGGCCGTTACAGTTACAAAAAGGTAAAAAGTTATCTCGAAATTCGTACCAGCTCGACATCGATTGCAAAATTGATACATTTGATTGCTTGATTGATAGAATTTTTCACTAAGTTTTTTAAATGCATTGTTCTCTTAAATAATTTAACTTGTTGGTGCAACGGGCCAGGACCGGGCCATTCAAAGAGGTTCTGTAGGCCACATTCGGCCCGCGGGCCGCAGGTTGAGTATCATTGGCTTAGTAAGTTTTTTCTTCACTTATTTTTTGTGACATTTACGCATTGTAGCATTCTACATATATGAACACCATAATTGACATCACATTATTTTCATACTTCTTTGTGTGAATCTGTTCTTTAAACTTTTACTGCAATTGAAATAATTACTAAGTGCAATTTGGTTCTTGTGCCACAATAAATCCACTACGCTTATTCAGTCACTCTCACCTGGCATCTATGATTTATTATCTAAACTTGGTTTTTATTTTACGTAATAATTTTTACTTTCAAATAATTTTTTTTCTGTTTCCCTTGCTATTTTAAATAAGTATTTTTCTTTTTCCGCCTTAGCTGTTAAAAATAGCAGTTTTTAATTAAAGAATAGCATTTTTTAAAAAAATATGGAGGACAAAAAAAAAGTAATTTCTCATCATCGCTAATATGATAAGTACTTTTTAAATTAATCTGTAACTTGATAAAAAAATATGCAAAATCTGATTAATACATTATACATAGCTACTTGAATTTTTTGCATCCTATTAAAAAAATCCTATTGCAAAGTTAATTTTTCTCCATCTTGTAATATTTATGGAATACAAATCTACATATTATATTTATGTCATTACATAAAATGGCAATTAATAAAATTCTTCATTTATAATCTGTTCATTTTTAAAATTATTTATATTACAAATAACACCAGTCAACAAAATTCAACTTCTTTTGGCCCAAGAGCAAACAGGTGTGATCCTTAAAGAACTTTTCATGCTGAATTCAAATATATAATTAATTTAACTCCTTATCTCTTCATGGTTCATTAGTGATACGTATGTTGATTGAGAATTAAATATTGTATATTTACATACAGACATGGTACTGTTCAACTTGCTTAAAATATCCCATTTTAGATTCAGCAATAAACGGCAAACATTCTTGACATCCCCTTTCTTTTCCATGACAAAAAATATTTTGGTGAAAGTATTTCTCTTGTTCGTCTCTGATAGCGCTAAGATTTTCACAGAAGAAATCCAGGTAGAATCCAAAAAATGAGCGTTTAGGAATGTTTTACACCCCATCTCTTTGTATGATTGTAACAGTTCACTAATAATCTGACAGTAGTCCGGTGCCTTATAATTTCCTATTTTCCTAAAATTTTGTAAAATTTTCTTATAGACTTCTATATTAATTTCTAAACTTGGCTCTTAATGCTATATTTTAACAATAGATCTTATTTAGGGAACTCTAAAATTCTTTTCTTTTAAAATCACTTGTATAAAAAACAAACAAACCCAACACCCCAAAACACCCCCCAAGAAAACAACAACAAAAGCTTAGCATCATTTTTCAATTTCTACTATTAGCTCACACTCTCTCTATATTTATTTATTTATTTTTTTATCTTGGTGGAATTTTCCATCGTTAATAAAATACATTTTAATGCGCTCCATTGAGCTGAAATTTTTTATACATGTTTATTTTGGATGGCAATATTGTAATTTAATTATAATTAATAAAAAATTATTGATTAAAACTAATTATTCAAAGAATTATTAGAAATGCAGCCACGTTGGCATCATTTTTAATGATTTATCGACCCTTTTGGCGACCAGTGTCAAAACTTGAAAATGTTTTTTTCTCACGTTTTAAAGCATTCAGTTGAACTGAAATTTTATAGACACGGTTGCTTTGGATGACAATACGATACTTTAAAGATAATTAATAAAAATGAATTACCATTTAATGTTGTGATTCTGTCATATAGTCGGCCTAATTATCAGACTGCATAACTCCACCGATGTAACTGATTTGATATAGGAGTGCAACGCACCAAGCGCTTTTTGGTGCGATTCCTTAATCGTGCGAAGCGGTGGTTGTTGTTGGGTTACATGGAATCCAAGATAACGGTCTAGCTTTTTTTTTGTTTTGTCTACGCCATGCCCCAGTGCGCTCCGCTTTTAATTTATTCTATCGATCAGTGTAATCACTGTTTTTTTTTATTTCATAATAAAACTAGATTTCGAAGGGAGAGATGGTGGCAAGTTTTTAACATAAAATGATTACAACAGAAAGTAATATTAATGTATTAGACTTCCGGATATAAATTATTTACACCATTTTAAGAGTACATTACACAAAATTTGTAACAATATCGCAAGATAAAAATATCAAAGTAAACTATATTGTAATATTATAGCCTATATTGGCGAACATAAACAACAACTTGACGCCTTGCCCTACTGTATCAAATTAGCATCCCAGATGGAGTTACGCATTCTGAAAATTAGACCAACAATATGTATATACATATTTATATTAATTGTAACTATTTAATAAAAAGTAGCTAAAATAAAAGTTTCCTTTGTTGATCTGAGTAGGAATCGCCTAAATTTTTTTTTTTATATATTTTTGTTTTGTGTCAGAGTTGACCAGTGAGGAATGCAAAACATTTTTCTGCCCAAGCATTTGTGATTTTAATTTTGTCCATTATTTCCTCATGTAATAATTTTTCTTGTCCCAACTATATCATATTAAAATAAAAAACATCAACAAAATTTAGCATGGCCAAGCTATTGTTCCAATAACAATGCAACAACTTTAAAATCGCAGCATATTGTCCGACAAAACTTGTTATATGGAATTTTTTTTAACAGCGTTTTCATGTTTTCTTCATGTTGGTTGCAAACACTAACGGCACAGAAGGACACTCGATCCCTTTCTGCAAAAAGCTCTTGAAATTCTTCTTGGTATTTACGAAAAACACAAACTTTTGCGCGCTTCTGTGGAAAGTTCTAGCCTTTCAGTCTAGAACCCACCCTAAATTTAGGACAGTTTTAAGTTGAAAACAAGGTCGTTTAATTGGCCTTAATTTAATCCTTCCGTGGGCCTTGGAAGATTACTTCCCATTTACATTATCTTACACAATGCACTTGCGAGAAATGCAAAACCCATTGGCCATGGGCGGTGGGAAGACTAATTTTCGCTTCAGTTTTACGGTACTGCCCATAATCCAGTGATTATGACATCTGTAAATCGGACAAAACAAGTAATATAAAAAAAATTTTAAGTCAATTCCTACATTAATTTTAATTAATTATAATTAAATTATCGTATTTTTACCCAAAGCAATAGTGTATCGAAAATTTCAGCTCAAATGAGCGCTTTAAAATATGAGAAAAAAAAATCTTTTCTAATTTTGACACACAAGTCGCCAAAATATTCTCTAAGTCGCCAAAAATGATGCCAACGGGGCTGTATTTGTAATTCTTTGAATAATTAGTTTTAATCAATCAATTTTTATTAATTATAATTAAACTACTGTATTGTCATCCAAAATAATCATGTGTGTAAAATTTCAGCTCAATTGAGCGCATTAAAATGTATTTTATTAACGATTGAAAATTCCACCAAGATAAATAAATATATAGAGAGTGTGAGCTAATAGTAGGAATTATAAAAAAGATGGTATTAAAGAAGAAATACCTTGTCCACAAAAGCTGGGATTACCATTTGGCCATTGGCTCTTGTAACCCCTCTTGCGGTGGAATTCGAGAGATTGGTATTGAGACTATACTGGTCATTTCTCTGTCGGCCGAACCACAGAAAGGTCAAAGGTTGACTCCCCTTCGATCTTAAGCGTCACTATTGTTCTGTTTTGGGTACTTTCGCACGCGAAAATATATGATCATTGGAAAGTCATTAGTTCCCTGATAGGAAGTCTGTTTCTTGCTGGAGACTACCGCAGATTCATTAAAATTGATTTATTACATTTCTATAATTTGAAACAAATCTTTCAACTATTCAGTGCTCAGAGTAACCTAGTAGCTATAGTCACGGACTCACAGCCAGAGTGTCATGAGTGAGTCCCTAATGCCCCTGAAGATCCGCCGTGTAGAGAGGTAATATGTCGTCCCGTCGGCGTAGTGGGGAAGAATCGGAGAAGGGATGCCAGCTCAGGTTGTAACATGTCTACCCTTCGAACCTGTAACTAATCCTCTTGGGGTGTTTATTTCTTTTTATCTGTTGTTCTATTGAAAACTTTTCAGAAGAAGACTCGATTTATTCAAATGAATGGTTTTATTTAAATATCGACTTTTTGAAATGCGAAGTTAGTTGAGAATAGTTGAGAGCTAATCGAGAGTTAGTCGACGAGTAGTTTCTAGATAATCAATTATTGCTAACTGAAGATTAAGTCTTGAGATAGAGAGTTTAATAATAACGACCGAAGGTCATATAACTAATAACAGAGTTACAGTGAACTAGACCGTAGGAGTCCAAAGTGTTCTAAGAGTAAGTAAATTACACTCTATAACAAAAAAAATGACGCAACAAGAACGAGTTGTCCGATGAAGACAAAAATTGGTGGGTCGAAAGATTATGTACAGAATAGAAAATGGTTAAAATTTCAGAAAAATTGAATGATTTATTTCAGAGTTACATAGTTACAAAATAACGAGCTCAATGAGGTGTTGACCCACCTCTAGCCTGGATGCAAGCTGTCACACGACGTGAGATAAAGTGATAAGGCACCCTGGGGGTCTCCTGCGGTATTTCTTGACAAATGTTCTCCAATTGTCGGTCCAGGTCAAGAACATTCCCTGTTAGATGCAGTCACTTTCCCATCATATCCTAGACATGCTCGATTGGAGAGAGATCTTGCGATTTGGTTGGCCAAGGGAGTATTTTACAAGATGTAAGATAGTTAAAAGCAACACTTAACTTATGTGGTCTGTCATTATCATACTGAAAAATAAGCTCAGGATTTTGCAAAAGGAACGGTAGCAAAACAGTTCTCAGAATCCCATCGACTTACCGCTGTGCTACAAGTTGCTTCTAATGACGACCAAAGGGGTAGCGTTGTCAAAAGAAATGGCACTCCAGACCATAACTCCTGGTTGACGGCATGTGGGGCGTGCAATTATGAAAGCAGGATCGACACGCTTACCTGGGCATCTCCAGACACGTCTTCGATAATCGTCAGGATACAATTGGAAGTGGGATTCATTGCTAAACACTATCAGTCCCCAGTCAGCATGATTCCAACCTGTTCAAGCCAAGCACCACTGTAATCTGGCTGGACAGTGTACAGGCGTGAGGAGCAAGTTGCGTAGTGGTTGAAACGAGCATAAATTTCGCTCTATCAGCCGTCTTTGAATGGTCATGGTGGACACTCGTGTGCGGGTTGTATGTCTGATGGCTTAATAACAATGAATTAGGCGTTGTGACAGCTGATCTGACAATCAATCTGTCCTCTCGTTCTGCTGTGGCCCCAGGTCGACCGCTACCATCATGACGCTGAAATCTGCCACTGTCCACTCATTCTTGCCAGCATCTTCTAATGGCTGCATCAGTTCGCCTCATATGACGAGCGATTCTCCACAATTTGCCCAACCTGCTCTTTCAATCCAATGATACGACCTCTTTCAAACTCTGATAGTTGCTCTTAATGAGCTCGAATCCTGTGGCGAGTCATTTTGTCCGTCTTTGAAAGGCATCCTAAATCGCAATGCAACAGAAATTTTGACCATCAGATTGAGAATCGCTTTTTATAGACACCTGATGAGTGAGCAGTTCCAATGCGCTGTAGCTCCCGCTATTCATTCCTTGGATACCATATTTTAATCATCTGCATGTTCGGTACAAATGTCTTTGTATGCGAAATTTCATTACAATCGGGCAACTCCTTCTTGGATCGTCGGTTTTTTTTGTTATAGAGTTTAGATTATACTTAAATATTAAGTATCCCTTAACCGTGTCATTGCTCTTATAATTAGTAGTGCTGTGCATTTCTTACTCTGAGTTGTTCGATTTAAGTTAGAGAAATAATAAATTGGAATTTGAACTGATTATGGCTGATCTTTACTCGAAACCCCAAACACCAATAACCTCAACGAGGTTATTAACAAGGTGATATTTTCCTCACACATAACCATGATTTGGAGTAACGAAGTCCATTGCCCAAAGCCCCCGTGTTGCTTTATAGTGTGTCCTTAATAAACACTCAATCATTCCTCAATTGATTGATTTCTTCATATTACTTATTAAGGTATCCGAACATGTTGAAAATGACCAAATTCGGTCAAGATAGATATTTTTGTTTTTTATTTTATTGAATAGAGCTATCTTTTGGCTTTACAAAACATACTTTTTTTTGTTTCTCCCCAAGAGGACGGCTACAACCCAATTTTAAAAAAGTTAGAAAAATCGGAAGAGTGGGTCTTTGATCTCCCAAAGGAAGTGGATATTTAAATTGTTTCAAAACCTATCATGGCAGGTCTGATAACTAAAAATATTACAAATGTATTTCTATAAAACTTTTTAAACCTGAATTTATATTATTTTCTAGAGAATGTACTAAAGTATTTCTTATGTATGAATTTTTTTTTGAGTTATGGTTTTGTTATTTAAATAATGGTCCCATGAAAAATGTGATTTTTTCTTATAATGTTCACACAACCAACTCTAAAATTTTTTTAAATTTTAATAAAACATTTAAAAATTTTTGTACATTCTCTAGATAAATAAAACTAATTTGTTTTGGTAATACTTTTCCAAATATAAGTTTATTACTTTTTTTCTCTAATTGCTTTGAAATTTTACAAAAATATTGCTAAAATTTCACTTATAATTGTGATTTTTGTAAAATTTAGGTAGCTTATTTTAAATATCATTGGTTAAATATTAGTATTTATTGGTATTGAGTCCTAAGAAATCAATTATAATGTTTAAATATGTTATTATTTTGTCAAAAAAGTACTCCGAACGTGTTCGGACACCTTCTTTTCTAATTGATGATATCTTAGATCTAAAATGCTTCGAAATTTTCCGCACCGCCAAAATGAAATAAGAAAATATAACTTTCGTATTGTTTATTTTTTATCAATTTTTTCCACACACACACATACTGAAAGAATAAACACTTTAACAACCACCCTCTTAACACGTACGTGCCATCACGATCGACTTAAAAATATATAGTGCCTATCAAAATATATATTATTCAAGACACAACCGAAGGAGTACGCAAAGTAAAGTGAATCGATTCGAAAAACAAAATCGATTTTTTTTAAAGCAAAATGCGTGGGATATAGAGCCGGAAAAAAACTGAGCAATTCTTCAAAAGTTAATCTCTCTGAAACATAGAGCTTAGGGGAAATTGAAAAACGCAGGGGGAAAAATACCCAATAGTAAGGGAAATCTTTAAGAGGGGGTCTCCCACCTTTCCTTGTTTGTGGCATGTTCTTTTCCGATGCGGAGTGAGAAGAAAAGATGGAAGTAGCAAACGTTGATGGGAAAGATGGAAAGGAAAAAGAATTATTGATTACGGTGAGTTGAGATGTGTGATTCAGAATCATGTTCATAATAAATAAACTAAGAGAAATATAAAAGAAAACAAGATAAAAAGGGAAAAAGTTAAAGATAATTTCGGTAATGGGAAAATTTCCTCCGAAAATGAAAAACAGAAAATATTTTATTTTGTTCGATTTATTAGAATTTGAATAAAATCTGCACTATGAGCAAAGTAGGGTAGTTATAGAATCATCAAAAAATATCTTGACAGCTTTATTTTTATAAATATAGTCGAACCTCTATATAACGAACCTCTATATTGCGAATTTTCCTATATAGCGAACATTTTCCTGAAACCTTGAACATTTCTCGATTTTCTTCGTAAAATAACTTCTCTATAGCGAAGTGCATTTTCTATATAACGAACTTTTTCTTTTGTGATTCAATATTTTTCTCCCTATTTATAAAATATTTCTGGACATTTCAAGTTATTCTCTCTTTAATACATTTTATGGTGGTCATAAATCTTGAACTGGTTTTATTAGATCCTAACTCACCGAGAGCAATAGAGTTCTGAAAGTTTCATCCAAGAAGTGCAATATTTTATCCCCATTGTCCAGTTCACCAGAAAAATCTTCGATATCCCCTTTCACACTCAGCGCAGTTGTCCCGTGTCCCCGTGTTCTAGTTATAAAATAATGTTTGTTTAATATTACTTGTATGCTTTAAATTAGAGAAAATGTCCTTAAAATTCATTAATTTTAATATAAAATTATTTCCTTAATATTGAAAACAGAGTGTATTCTTCGACATTCTATTTTCTTGCTTTCCTTGAAGTTTTTCTTTCTTTTTTGATGGGTAAGATACATAAAATAAATAAACATAGATTAATTTAAAAAAATGTGTGAATAATTACTCTTTTTAATATATAGTGTTTATGAATTTGTTTTATGTGGTTTATAATGTATATTAAAAGATGAACCTCTATATAACGAATTTTCCATGTAACGAACTTTTTTCCTGTATTTAGCCACTTCGTTATATAGAGGTCCGACTGTATTTCTAGAACTAACCAACAAACTCAGATGGAATCAGAGTGAGAGTATTTTAACAAAAGCGAACTATTGTCGAAGGACCTCTTAATTTGCAACTATGGTTTAAGGGACGCCATTTGAGCCGTGGAACTCCCCTCTCTGAGCTTTCATAACACGTCAAAGGGAGGATTGAATTCCGAAAAGATTTGATGTGCATCCCGCTTGCTACTCGGAAGGTTTTTAGTGACATTAGGGCTTGAGAAATCATAACACACAGGTCACAAGTTCGCGACCATAATCACTAAATTAACGCTGCCTAGATGAAATTAGAAACAAAGACTACTATTTACAGCAATATACAAGCAAAATTCTGAAGAACTAATTGGAATTCATGATTGAAATTTTCTTTTTAGAAGTTAATTTATAAGTGCTTATAAATTAACCCCTTGCTTCTTACTCCCGTCAAAATCACGGGGGGAAATTTCCCTCTCTATTTCTCGTGCCCGTGGTATTTCCAGGCTGGAGTGTTCAAAAGTAAAGCTCTAAGAAGATTAAAACTATGTATTTTTCATGCCCGGAATCATGTTTATTTCTCACCAGATGGAAGTACTACAGCGTTTCTCAAACTGTGGGGCACGCCCCCCTTGAGGGGCGTGATAACTCTACAAGGGGGTGCGAGCATATTGAAAAGTTGAAAACTAAAGATTATTCAAAACATTAATTTACTGAAAGTAAGCAAAAAAACACTTTCTGACATAATAAAATACAAAATACACATTTACACTGATACAATACACTTATAAATGTATCAGTAATGCATGTTATATTTTACAATTAATTTAGGTATCTGTACTGCACAATGTATTTTATTATTAATTTAATAATACTAAGAACAAGTTTGATAATTACCAATGACCCCATGGGCTTGTATTAACACTTATCTTGATAATTTGTACAGTTTATAATAAATTCCTTAACTGCCGATTAAAAGTTACGCGGTTCAGTCCTCAATGCAGCGGTTTTGCCTGTAGACGCGCGTATTTTGATGTTTTTGGGGAGGGAGGAGAAAGGAATAAATAAGCAAAATCCTCTGAAATAAGTAAATCCTTTGCAAAGACTGTCAAGGTCCCTTTATTGTATTCCAAAGCCTTAGGAATAATTTTATGGATATCACAGTGCACAGAAAAGATCGTACTTCGGAAAGACGTATATATACGTACAGAAGATTAATACTTTGGCTGAACGAGACGTTTATATACGTCGGTAGCACATAAGAGGTTAAAGTCGTACTGTAGCTTTAGTGTAAAAGTATAATATTATTGAATTCAATACAATGTTATTGTATGGATGGGAGGGGGGCGATGAAAATGATGATTGAATATTGGGTCGAGTATTGAAAGTTTGAGAAGCGCTGCAGTACGAGATTATTAGTACCGTGTTTAGAGATAGTTATTTTTATTTTAAAATAGATTTTAGCACAATCAAACATCTAATGTATTAGCAATATGTTTTTGTAACCTTAGCGCAATTACTTATTTCAGCTGTTCGTGAATAGATGTGGGATTCGTTCTGTGGTAAAAACTAAATACATTTTTTTAATATTGTATACATTATCGAGTTAGTTTGGAAGTGAATCGGATTCTATTTTAAGTATTAAGAGAGAGATCTTGAGGGAGATTCTGAAATAACTGATTGTTTTGAATGTTCGGTTAGTGAAGCTGATAGAAGTAATGATGGATCTCTGTACTGTTACCTGTGATATTGGCCTTTTTATCTCATATGCTTTGAAATTTATCTCAAAAGAAAATATTACTAATATATTTTTACATTGCTTAAGTCTAATTAAATTCTCTTTTAATTTTTTTTCTCTCAGAAAACCACATTTAGTCATAGTAACCCTAAATGTTGGCTTTTCTTATAAATTTAATTTTTTTTTTGTATTTCAAGCGAAAAATTTACTCAAAATTGAAAAATAAATATATTTTTTGAACATACACTAGTTTTATGTAATTTCCTTAAATAAATAAATAAAAATAGGCCACTTTTATGAGCGTTTTCTTAAAATTATGTGACTGTTAAGGAGTTAATTAATCTGTAAAACCTATATAATTTAGTTTCTTGATCCTGTTTAGTTTAATCCGGAAAAATAGTTTGTTGCGCTAAAATAAAAATTGGGGAATTTATTACGGACATTTCAGATTTTTTATGATTGCGCTTCCCAAAGTACCAGTTCTTAATAAAGTGAACATAAACATTTTAAAATTCTATAATTTTGATTTGATCTACTTCGTACTCTGAAGCAACACAGGTATATCGGTGATGAAGCTCATTTTTCTGAACTTGGTCAAGTGACGAAGACGACACCGGAGTTGTCACCACTTGTCTCTAAACATCGCTATTCTGCCAACGGGAGGACTTTGAGCCTCGACAGATTTAACAGGCATCAGCCCCTCTACACAGTGGATTTTTTGTGGGATAAGGGCTCGAAATCAGGACACGCTGTCCACAAGACCATGACTATAACCACTAGGTTACCCAGGCCCGAAATGTTTGTTGGATAACTCTTTATAGTCGCAGTAGTTAGCAAGAAAATTAAAATCAATCTGCATGGAGTTTGAGCAGATAGATTATAGACATTCAAGATCGAATTTTTAGATGAGAGAAAAAAACAGTAATAATTGGAACGTAAAAGGAAAATTAATATTTCATGTAAATAATATAAGGTCCTATTCCAGATCAATAATCTCCAAAACGTGGTACGTGTACCCTAAGGGTGGTACTCGAAAGAAGTAGGATGATGTGTTTTTGTTGTTACTAATGCCACCTGTCTGACGATGTCAGATCATGGCCCACGGAATTCATCGCGGCAAAGGGCCAGATGTACACCAATAAGTTAGCCGTAGCTTTCAGCACCATTCAAGTGACAGTACGCTTTGAATTGGTTGATTGATTGATTGAATATTAATTTCGCACTGTCAGCTACACGAGGGCTTTTGGCGACGGACCATGTAATTTTGAACCATGGTCAAAGTGACGTGGACGACACCTGAGCTGGTACCCCCTCTCCTAACTACCACACCAACGGGAGGATGTTTCAGCTCTCGACAGATTTGACGTGCATCGCTGCCCTACACGACGGGTCTTTGGAGGTAGCTCTTTGGCTTGGGAGAACACTTTAGAGGTGGTCAGGGGGCCTCCTCTCTTCCCCTTCCAGCGACCTCACAAGAGGAATTGTGGCTCGACGGCTATTTAGAATACCCCATGCCGCAAAGGCACTATGCATTTACAAACATCCATGTCTTCTCTGGGATTCGAACCCAAGCCCTACGGCACAGCAGTCAGCGTCGCTAACCACAATACCAGATGGTCGACATACTTATGAGTATATATATATATATATATATACATATATATATATATATATATATTTTATATTACTTCTAATTATTTTCATTTTAGTGATACGCGATTGAAATAATTTGATGACTAATGTTCTAGAAACAATTTGATAAATCGTGAAGAAATTATTTTTTCTTCCGTATTTTTGTTCTGTTTCTTTTTAGAAACTGATGTTTACCATTAATTTTTCATTGCCTAAATCAAAGAAAATCTGCTGGTGTTTTGTCCACCAATTCAAGTTCATTATCTTTGCATGACTATAATAGAAACATGTTAAATGTTTTGGGTTAATTTTAATATTTTTTTTCCGGTGTTTTAAAATGTTTATGGCATTTTACATCATAGCGAGCAGTTTTAAAAACGAAATATGGGTGTAACGGGTACTATATTTGGGTTTTCTACTGATCCTCTCGGGGAAAATATTCTTTAACTGTATTTTAATTTAAAATTTCCGTAGATATGACTTAATTTGATGCAAATGAAACTACTATTGAAATGCCTGTCGTTGAGTAAACAAATGAATGGTTAATCTTTGATCACTAAACATATAAATACAAGAAAAAGTAAAGATGAACAGTGACTGGGAAGTAGAATCTACCAGAAATTGGTGAAGTAAACAACCTTGGAGCTGACCGAAGCTATCGGGCAGCCAGAAGGATCATAACAAGGAGCTTCAAATCTAGATAAGCGAATTTCAGTAGTCAATTATTTTTGATTAAGGGTTAGGATTTCATATTGCTCCCAGGGTTAAGCTATAAATTTGTATACTTCGTAAAGTGCTAAAGATAGAAAAAAAGTAGCTATTTTTAAGATCATGTCTACTTCTTTCTAAAAGCTTCTCCAAAGTGACCTTCGGACCACGTCGTAGCATCATTAAAAGTTTTCTACATCGTATTGTAGTAAATCAATTACATTACATTTTACATTATTTCTGATTTAACCCCTTAAGCCAGCGATACTCAACTTGTGGCCCACCAGACTTTTTTGAATGGCCCGGTAATGGCTTGCACCAACAAATTCAATTATTTAAGAGCAAAGCATTAAAAATTTACGAGAAATTCTATCAATCAAGCAATCACATGTATCAATTTTGTGATCGATGCTGTGATGGTAGGATTTGCTGGATATTTTTTTTCTTTTTTATAATTATAACTTTCGTGATGACAGTGAAGAAACGACCATTTTGTGGGGGAATTTAATTTTTAATTAACCCTCATGTCTTCCAAGCGAAAAATATCGGAAGAATATTTGTTGTTTGAAGACGATTGATATCTTAACTATTTAATAGAGAAAAGCAAATATCGATCAACAACTTATTTGATTTGTCGTGAAAATGTTACACTTAAAAAATTTCATTTTGTTCATCACCATACCACTAAGCATGAATCTTTTAAAGTCTCTTTTTCTTGAGGATCTTTTTCAAGACGAGATAAATTGGTATTCTCAGGAAAAAACCCCATGCAATAGCAATGAAATATTGGGGAGGGGGAAGTTAACTAAATCATTGAAGGAAAAAATCGTAATAACCGCATATAAATGGGTAAAAAATGCTTAAAACTTTTTTCTTGTGAGTTCAGTTTGATAGCGTTTAATATAGTTTTAAAATAAAATTCAAAATTATGAGTTTCAATATTTTGATCAGTTTTCCTCCACTTTAATGTCCTTGATATTATACCTCCCCAATTAATTCTCATGTTGCCTCCCAGCGATAAAAAAGTTTGAGTACCCCTGCCTTAAGCGATCATTTTTAAAACCCAAAATGTTTTAAAAAAAGTCACATTTTTGAAATTTTTTTTTATTGTATATATCTAAACACCATACAATTTCCGCCTTCACTGCAAGAAAAAAAGTACTGAATGAAGAACATATTCGTACCATAGACAAACTGCATCTCACCTTTACTAACACTAAATAATACACCATTAGAATTAAAAATAGGCGGAAATCAAAGAAAGAAAATTTCAATGCCCGCACAGTGTAAGGGCAAACCACTTTAGCGAGAAAATTTTGACACACACACACACACACACACACACACACACACACACACACACACACACACACACACACACACACACACACACACACACACACACACACACACACACACACACACACACACACACACACACACACACACACACACACACACACACACACACACACACACACACACACACACACACACACACAGTTTTCTCGTCATCATCTAAAAATTAGATGTTTTTTCAAAAAATTATAACTTTTTTCATTACTTACGTATTCTATTGCCAATCAATTTCATTAAAATCAAAATACTTTGCCAAATGTCACCAATATACAGTCAAGAGTGGAAACTGTTCCTGCACACGTTCGATCAGAGTCAAAATATCGAAGACAGTATTTGGCAACATTGTTAGAATTGGCAACTCTTTTGCTTGATGAAATTGGTCGACGGTATAATACGTAAATACATTATTTTCAAAGAACGCTTTTGTATTTTCAATACATATTGATAGGGACATATTCAATACAAACAATAAACAAGTTTGCAAGGGCCTGCATTGAAGCATTCTGTTAAAAAATGCATATATGTAGTAATTAAAAAAGTCTTCGTAATCTCATTTCATGAAAAAATGCCATAATCAACCATGAAAGGTGGAATATTTTCGTTATAAAGGTTAATCTCTCTCAACCCTAGCATGGAAGAAATAGAATAGAATGATAAAAGAATTCTACAGTAAAAAAACCCTTCGGAATGGAGCTTACTCCAGCTTCCAGCTGTTCTTTTGCCAATTATTTTCTATAGTAAGGAGAGAAAAAAAGACGCTTGTGTTGGAGGAAAAAGGAAGAAACACAGTATATTGATTCTACGGAGAGGAGATAACACATGGAGAAGTGTGTTTGGAAGTTGATAACGAAGAATTTCATTTTAAATGGAGCTCGAAATAGAGATTCGGTCTCTTTTTTTGGAGTGTAAACAGAGTGTGGTCCATGATAAAAAAAAAGTTTAAGACATTATTTGCAACCAAAAATTAAAGCATAGTGAAATTTAAAAAAGAAATTGAGCAGTTCGTTATTTATTGACAAACGTGATATGTATATTAATGAATGATTTAGCATAACTTTTTTAAAAAAATAACTGCATTAAAAATAACTCAGTATTTTAAGTCGCTGTTTCAACTACAAAGAAGAAACTACCTATTTTTTTTTAATATGTAAAAGTAATAAATGCATTACTAAAAATAACTTTTATGGTTGTGTACTAAGCTATATGAAATTTATAAGTCAATGTAAGTTTTTAAAAAAATTATATTTACATATTTTTCTTGTACAGTTACTATGTATATGATACCGGTCTTAATAAATCAACAAAATACTCATCTAACAAAAGAATATTCAGTATTTACGTATCATACATTTGACCAATTTTGCCAAACGAAAAGATTAAGAAAAGTGTCACCAAACACTGCCATCCTATAGAATCTTCTCGTACAAACGCGGAAACGTTTTCCACTAGTTGTATATTGCGGCATTTGGCAATTCGTCGATGGTGTAATACATATACAAGTACCTATAAGTACCTGATAATATTTAATTTATTCTATACTTTAAGGTATTCGACTACGTTCGGAACCGTAATTTTAAAAAAGCGTATAAATGGATAATTTTCATGATATTTAGTGTCACCTAGATTAGAATACATGTATAAAGTTATCTTAAGGACATTTTGACAAAAAAAATTATTTAAATACAATATTTCGGCAAAAAATTAACTTAGAATAACCTTTCTTCAAAACTTTCTCCTTTTGTGAAAAATGCTTCTATTATAAAAATATTTTACCTGTATATAGCTCAGACCTCTCTATAGAGGCTCAACTATGATTTTTGAAAAATTCACAATATTTTCAGAGTTACAACCATTTGAAATAATTATCGGCGTTTTTTTCTTAAAATTTCTCCCCTCTGTTGTCATAAAACATGGATAAACCCACTTCTAAGTTATATATTTCAAAAATTCTATTTGAGCCTCTGTACAGAGGTCTGAGCTATATACAGGCAAAATATTTTTATAATAAAAGTATTTTTTACACAAGTAGAATATTTTGAAAATGGGTAATTCTATGTTCATTTTTTGTCAAAATATTGCACTTGAATATTTTTTTTATTGTAATACTATTCATAAAACAATTTTATATACATTTTCTAATCTAAGTGACACTAAATATCATAAATATTTTCCATTTACACGCTTTTGCAAAATCACGGGTCCGAACGTTGTCGGATTCCTTAAATAGCTCTTTTCCTTCTATAAGCTTGTAAAAATTTGATTTATCATAATATGTATATGTCATTAGAATCATATCTGTTTTATTGAATGACTTATATCTCCTTTAAAAATGCCACTTTAAAAAAAAATGTGAAACTCATCTGACGTCACAGAATATAACCGCAATCACGTGTTTCCAACCAATTAGTTCATGCACTTCCCTGTTGGAAAAGTTTGCTTTTTGCAGAAAGTTTCTTTTAAAAAGTACATACACTGAAGTGCCACTGAATAAGGGATACCTACCTAGCAACGAGTTGGGCCTCCTCTGGCCTTGATAACGGCTGCCACATGACGAGGCATAGATTCAACAAGTTTCTGGAAACTTCCCATGGGAATGACTTGCCAAATATTGGTTAAAGCTGTTCATAATTCAGTAAGGTTTACTGGTGATGCATGATATCCTTTCCCGCCTTGTTCTGAAACATCCCAATGATGATCAATAGGATTTAAGTCTGGACTTCTATGTGACATATTTATGACAGAAAAGTAAGAGAAATGCTCATCCAACCAGCCAGTAGCCAACCGGGACCTGTGAGAGGTACAGTTGTCTTGCTGGAAAACTCCATTACCGTGCGGATAACAGAACAGCTTAAAAGGATGGAGGTGATCACCCAGCATCTCTACGCACCAAATTGCATTGAGGGAGGTAGGTACACTCACCTCACCAAAGATCTCAAACAGTGCCATAAAAAAACACCCCAGACCATGATTGAGCCACCATGCCCTAGTACAGTTCCAACCCGGCATGCAGGATCCATGGCTTCATGAGCCTGACGCCATACTCTCAGCCTCCCGTCTACGTTAAGGAGTCGGAATAGAGACTCACCACTCCATGTTATTCCTTTCCAGATCTCTACACTCCAGTCTCTGTGCTCTCTTGCCCAAGCAGGATGTGCAGCCCGATAGCGAGCGTTGAGCAATGGTACTCTCGTAGGTCGACGGCTCCCGAAACCCATATAGTAAACCCATTTACTGACTGTACGACTGGCTCCGTCCTTCAACTGGGTGGTAATTTTGGCTAATCTTTGGCTTCACTGGCTACGTACAATACGCCTGAGCCGTCTCTGACCCCGCACTGATAAGGCTAATTGTCCTTTGCAGTTTGCCCGATCGCTAGTTTTTTGTCGACCATCCACGTATTCTTGGAATACTTTTGACACTATCGACCCTGAAAATTCTGTCTGACGATTTCGGAAATTGAATGGCCTACGTGTCACGCATCTGTGATTTATCCGCGATCGAAGACGTCTAAATCAGGAAATTTACCCATACAACAACTAACAACAACATTCAACAACTAATTCAGAACAACCATAGTACGCGGTATATATGCAGTTACCACAGCGCCCTAACTTGCTCATAAATGAAGCGCAACGTTACACAATTTTCATAACCCTTGCTATCCCTAATTCAGTGGCAGTTCAGCGTATTTGTTAGCAATTATAACACACATATGTAAGCACAAAAAAAATGTGCTTGATTTAAAAACACACGCATAATATAAAAATTGTTTTTGAAGTGATAACTTTTTTAGGCCCGTTTTGATGAAGAGTGAATCTAAATTAAGCATCATGTTTGACTACTAAATAGGGTTTACTCGGCTCCAATTGGCAACTGCCCTCTGGTCGACGATGCTCGCTTAGTTCAGAATTAAAAACTTTTAAGCGCGTGTTTTTTAAACAAAAATTTTATGCTCACTTTTTCTCGTGAAGTTTATTTTTTTATTAAGATGTTACTGTCATACAGCCCTCTTCCACATAACTCCAGCGAGTAAATGAGAGAAGAAGAGTACGAGCTATAAAATAATTTAAAAAAAAAAGATTATTCTTATGAAGCCATCGAAGATACGAAACGGAACATGTGATCTATTTTTGTTTCAGTGGAAAGAGCATTTAAGCACAAAAATGCGCCAAAAGAATTAAAATCCGAAATTTTAATGGTTAATTGGCGAGATAGTTGCCAATATTTTGGTTTATATTGTGACAACCAAGAGACTATGGGAAAATAAAAGCATTAATTTGGAAAAAAGTGAGAATCCCCTCGTTTTGTTTGCTTAGAGAATTTTAAATAAAGTAAATGGCTCTCAGTTCATAAGTTTTCCTTGTCTTACATTGTATGCGGTAATGTAGTATATATAAATGGTATATCTACAAAAAAAAGAACGGTATGGTATATAAACGGTATATATACAAGTTATCCCCCTTTAAGACCCAACCCACACGATGGTGCGGGTTAGATATTCTTATCCGTTTTTGCTTTTGGAATAGTCGTATGTAAGAAAAGCGCAAATCTAACGATTGAGCCGGTTTACAAAAGTGTACAGCAGGGGTGTCAAACACGCGGCCCGCCAGTACGTAAGTTGCGGCCCGCTGACTCTTTTTAAAAAAATTTAAATATCAGGTTCTTAAAGTTTTATTCATTTTGAAATTTATTTGAAGGAAAAATTTATATATATATACATATATAAATCTATAATGTATTTGCCTGTTACATGTTCTTGTTTTAAAAAAAATCCTTTTTGATAATCGAAATGTCCTTTAGATTAAAATAGATTTACATTTTATCAAACAGTTACATTTGATTTTACTACTTTTTTGATAAATTACTTTTTTAATAAATTTCGAATTGCGTTATGCATATCCCTTACTATGGATGGTACATGATTCTCTGTGTGTGCGACTTTCGTTTCTCCTCCTCCTTTTCTGTTTGGAGTGCCCAAAAAGCAAGAGGCAGTCAGAGATGTTTTACAAACTTCAAAATAATATTCAGGGCGGTTAAGTTAAAGGGCAATGTATACTTAATCGTTTGCGAATGACAGCACAATCTAATTTCAACAATGAGTAACGAAAGATCAATTCAAAAGGAACACCGTAATGTTCAAGAAAATGGCAACTGTAGCATTTTAAACATTATTTGATCATTGCATTATTATATTATAAAAGCATTATTATACTATATATGTCTAAATACATGAAAAATATAATGAAAACAATAATAATAATTCATTTTGTTTAAAATTTTCACTCCAATAAATGTTTTTTTGTTCCCAAATCTGATATATAGGTACAGCCCGCGATATTATAATGTTTTTCCGCAAGGTTATTTGGGTTGGACACCCTTGGTGTACAGTGATACTTTTTATCAACAGAAGATGGTTGTAGTCCATGTTTTACTTTCAGCTGGTAAATCTACCTTTCTTTTCAAATACAAGGAAAACTTGTCTTCTTTTTATGTGTCGTAAAAAGGTAATTATCAATATATTTCTAATTGCTTAGAAACAAATTTTTGTACTAATGTTTAAACAATTGTAAAATAGAAAAAATATTAACTATACTCTATTAATGTGGCTTGTAGGACGGGGATTTTTGTTCCCCACGATCATGAGGGTTGGGCGTTATTTGAGATGCAGCTGAAAAGGTAAGTAATACCAGGGAATTTTTTTCTGTTTCAATAATTTTGATGAAAGCCTACATAAAAAGAAATATTATATAGTTATATAATTAATACCAAAAATTTTTTGAGGGGCGCAATGTGGATGAGTCTTTTTTTTTTTTTTTTCCCCTGTCTTTTGAAATTAAATTTTTTTTGTCATACAGTTAGAGTATGGCATTTTTACCCTCCCAAAATTGCATCCCTATTCTTCCCCCAAAAAAAATCTTGGTTTTCCGGTGGGAGTTAGTATATGATGTGGTTTAAATATATATATATTTAAATAATAAAAATTTTTTGATACATTTTACAATTTTTCATGGAATACTGTGTTAACTTTTAACCAAAAACTTTTTCAGATGTCTAAAAGGAGAACAATTCACAAAGAAAATTTTTTTCAATGGATGAATAAATTAGATTGAACTTAGATCACAGAATTTAGTGATCTTTCCGATGAAGACAATGCTGCTAACAAAACATATGGACAAATGGGAAATCAGGTTTACCAACTTGTAGAGATATCTTGAACGTTGCCATTGTTGCGATAGTGCATAAGTACCGTATAAACATATATTAAACTCAAGGACAAAAAAAATTAGCGCACCAAGAAATAATTGAGGGATCGTAACGAAACTTGGCAGGAAGGTACATGTCGGGGAGATATGAAAATGATTAGAAATGCAAAGTAATTGCGCATTACGTACAGCCGGTAGAGAGCGTTTAACATCATTCACCGTGGATTATAAAGAAGGTAACCAAAACTTGTTTGAGTGGAATGAATAGTTTACAAAGGAAGAGCTGAAGTACACATGCCATTACGCTATTTTCGAAGACAACATGAGCAGCTGTCACAGTTTGAGAGGGGAAGAATCATCGGCATGATGGAAGCTGGGTGGTCAGCTAGGCGAGTAGCTGGTCAATCAGGCCGCTCTGATTGTGTTTAGAGGAGGTGTTGGGACCAGTAGATTCGAGAGATGTCATTTACACGACCAGGCTCAGGACACCCTTGATAGACCAGTCGTCGAGAATACCGCCACATCGTAAGAAATACACGAATACAGTCAACTGCTTCATCGACCGCCATCCAGGCACAGGTAGCACCTTTAGTAGGGGGCCCTGTGTCTTTTCGAACCAGGCGAAGGCGTCTGGCTGAAGACATTTGGAATCGCGGTTCCCATTACGTGTGCTGCCCTTGACGCCCATTCATCGATGCCTTTGTTTGGAGTGGTGCCACTCACGAGGAAACTAGACTGCAGCGGAATGGAACCAGGCCGTCTTTAGCTACGAACCAGATTCAATCTCAGCAGCGATGACAATCGTATTCGAGTGTGGAGACCCCGTGGTGAACGCCTCAATCCTGCCTTTACTTTACAGCGACATACCACTCCCACAGCTGGTGTGATGGTATAGGGTGCCATTGCCTACAGTACACTGTCTCCTGTATTGATCCGTGGCACCATGACAGCCCAGCGGTATGTCCATAACATCCTGTAACCACATGTGTTGCCACTCACGCAACAGCTCCCCAAAGCCATTTTTTAACGACAATGCTTGGCCTCACACGGCAAGGGTGTCACAAGACTGTCTCTGCACAGTTGCTACTTTTCCTTGACCTTCCCGATCCCCAGATTTGTCTCCAATAGAGCATATCTGGCATCATTTGGGACAGCGAGTTGGGCATCCCACGAGTTTGAACGAACAAGAGCCAAGGTTACAGCAAATATGGAACGACATGTTTTAAGACATACAGAACTTGTATGCTTCAATGCCCGATCGTATCGCATCGTGCATTCGCGCTATATATATAGAGTGGGTTCAACTGGGTATTAAATCCTCCGTTCTTTTGCCTTTTTCTCTGAAATAAATGATCCGTTTTGTTTGATTTTCGAATTATTTACTTATATCAAAGTAGTCATTACGTTTGTAAAATTTCGTTTCATTTTGACGACTCCTTCTTGGTCCACTAATTTTTTTGTCCATGAGTGTATATAAATATAATCTACATTAGTAATTTACATATAAACACTTTTAAAGAATTGGACTAATTGACATTTAAATCGTTTTTTCTCTATAAAAATATATAAGAATATATAACTTTTTAAACATTGCCCTTTTCAGAAAATGGATGAAATCAACAAATCCATCCATGACAAATCAACCAATCCACCAACAAATCAACAAATCAATAAAGAACTACTTAACTTCCGCATGCGAAAATGTCGTAAATGAAAACGTACAATACTTCTGAACAATAATGAACACTTCTGAACAATAATGAATGTTTTCTGCCCAGAATAAGTCGCAAGACTTCACTTCTATTGTGTGGTTACAAGTACACACATATATTTTTTTAATCTGGAATATTAATTTTTGAAGAATCTTAATACATGAGGAATTTTACCCAATTATCAAATCTGAAATTTGTTCTCATTGTTTTTCAATTAGGATAACAAATACATGCCTAACGTCAGTTTTGAATTCAATGGCGAACACGTGATTGCATTTATCATGTGACAGTTATGAATTGAGCCCATTCACTTCATTGAATAAATAGATGAGAGAAGATGAAGTGTATTCAGGGCACCATATTTTTAAATTATTATTATTAAATACTTTTTAAAAGCAGAGAGAGAGAGAGAGAGAGAGAGAGAATTTATTTTATTTTAGTATTATATGCTTTTTGGTGTAGCATTATAAATTTGATTAATATGCTTGAAAGTAGTTTTGTTAGAAAAATTGAAAAGAGAAAATTTTTATTTTTAAGAACACAAAAATAAAAGAACAAACAACCTATGAGAATTAATCCAATTAATTATCCAATATTAACTTTAAAAAAATACCCCAGTGATCTCACAAAATGGAGAAAGTACCTCTCCAAATATTACAACCTTTTTTTACGTTTTTTTCTAATTAAAGAAATACAAATTATTTTATGAATTTAATTAAAAATTAAAAAAATCATATAAGAATAAAAATCGTCCTGAAATAGATGTAATGATTACCAATGTCAATGTTGTCGTGTGTTTTTATCCTGGGATACATATGAAATACAAGTGGAAGAATAGGAAACATACAACACAAATAGAAGAATATAGACATTTATTACAAATGATGAGCCTAGTATATAACAGAAGGATTGGACTGCTTTCCATTTGAGACGGCAATCCATTACAGGTGAAAGTACGACTTCTTTTCCGGGAAAGGGAAAAACATGATCCTTTTCTCGGGGTTGACGAACCACTCGGGTTTCAAGCCGGGGTCATTTCCCCCGGCGGCACCCAAAATCAATAAAAAAAAGTATAAGCCAGAAGATGGAGACTGTATAGATATTTATTGTCAAATAATATGCATTGAAATATAAAATATGAATTATTTTTTAACTTTCATTAGTAAGTTCTTATTATTACTATTTGTAGAACAGGGTGGCCAAAAAGCCCTCGGGCCACTTCGGGAAAAAATTTCAATTCCACGGGGCATATAAAAAAAAATACTTTATATTAGATTTGGATCCCTTACTAACATTTGTTGGGTGAAAAAATTTTAAAACAGACTGATATATTATTATTGTTTTCATTGTTTTTCATGTATACAAACATAGATAATATAATAATAATAATGCAAGGATCAAACAATGTTTAATTTATTTACTTAGTGAGATACCTGTTTTTCAACTCTTTCACCTAGTTTTTGCAAGTCGATCTCAATGCATGTGTATTTTCTTATCGTAATTGATGTTACAGATTTTCGTGTGTTAAGTTTGAGCTCGATTTATGTTTGATAAATTTCAATTTAGAAAAAAAAGAGATTCGCAGTAACAGAAGCCACGTGATAAAATAATAACAGTAATGAAATTTATTTTTTACAAAAAATAAAAAAAAACCTTTAAAGAAAACATATTGTACAAAATAGTCGAATTTTGTAAAGTTGTAAAGAATCTCGCGGGCCACATGCAGCCCCCGGGTGGCGGGTTGGACACCCTTGTTATAGAATATTATTTCTTATAAGTTTCTAATACATAAAATTATAAAATGAAGTAAAGAGCATTTGCTTATTGTATTCCCCTTGATCACGGTTGTGCCCATCTATTTTTAATTTTACATCGTATATTTTTTCGCAAACTCACAAGAGAGTTTATCTATACACTATAACTATAACACTGCACTACACCATAACTTTAATACTATGAATCCTTAAGTTCTTTGGTTTAACGAAACAATATTATTCCTCTTTAAATGTTTATTGGTTATAGAAAGCATGGCTATTACGCAACATTATAGCATAAAGTAAATTCATTATAAACACAAGTATAAATAACTAAAATATAGTGAGGTTTTATCAACTTTACCCATTTATAATATTACTAGCTTGCATACCCGTTCTTCTCGCGGGTGAAATGAAAGATTAAATAAAAAAAAAAGATTGAAGGATAAATTGCAAATTAAACAAAAAACAAAGCTTTTTGCATATCTCAGCTGAACAAAAAAAACCATATTTGTTAAATTTTAAGTCTGAAGGTCTAATAGAGCTAATGAAAACGAGTGATTTTTTTATTTATAACGCCCCGTAACTCTCTTGTGGGTCGATTTTTGAAAACACCTTCCTAAGCTGATCTCTGCTCGGCAAAAGTAACACATTGTTATAAATTTTGTGTAATGGACGCTTAAAATAGCGTAAATAATTTATATCTGGATGTGTAATATGTTAATATTACTTTTTGTTGTATTTATTTTATGTTAAAACTGTAACACATTCGCAAGCAACGCCGTTCCTTCAATAGAAACATTGCAAAATGTTGGGGATAGAGCCAAGTTGGCACCATTTTCGGCGACCACGTTGTTAACTTGGCGATTGATTGAATAGTGCTGAAGTTGATATGCTGTAGCGCCCCTGAGGGAATCTGCAACAAAGGGGATAGCGCAAAAACCTTCTTCACAAAAATATACATATACATGCCAATTTTCATAGTGATCGGTTGAACGGTGTTGGAGTGATGCGATTTCATACATACAAACATCCAATTTTATATAAATAGATAAACCGATATAAACAAAAATTAAGTGTTTTTTCTATGTGTTTCTAAGCTTGGTTTCATGGTTTCTATAACTGATAAAGTGTACTCATCTTTAATTTCTACCACTTTTCATCATTCATGACCAAGAAAAATTTCAGGAAGTAATACAATTTGAAAAGTTATAACCATTATTTTTATCATTCAACGAAAATAGTAATTTTCTGTTTTGTACATTCTTTTATATAATCTAAGAATAAAGCGATCATTTCACACACCTATGGTGTTTTACACTCTCATTGTAACTTCATCATAAAGTTTTCCACAAACGTTTCAATTGATGGGTATTCCGATGACAGAAACTTTTCACTTTACTAAACACATTATATATAATGTGGTAGATGATGGGAGAAGAAACTATCTTCATAATATACTTTGATTGAAGCACTTGCAGAAAACTTTATGATGAAGATACTTCCGTAGCTAGCGATTTTCTTGGAAATGGGAAAAATCAGATATAATCATCAATGGAGTAATCCCATTAGGAATGACTGAGATGTTTAAAAGAGGCTAAACCATTTTTCGGAGCTAGATGTTCATGTGAACACTTATTATCAGCTGAATTTCGAAGATTTATTCGGTGGTGAACATTGAAAAAGTGTTGCAGTTTGGCTTTCTCTTCAAATTAATGAACTATCCGATAAACAACGTGATTTTTACCCATATATGAAAAGAATGAGATAAATTACTGAAATGAAATGATTTATTATACTAAAAGCAGGTTCTTTAATATGCCGAATAGGCTGCGTAATTGGTTTGTAGTTGGCCTTCAACGTCTAAGGATGCGGGTTCGACTCCGGCCCAAGTCGGTGGATTTTTATGATGCAGAAAATCAACAGCGTACGATAAGTGGCCAGTAAAAGATTAGTTGAGTGCCTGTTTGGCTTGGGTTCTCTCAGCAAAATTAAATTCCAAAGTACGGTTTCGCATCGTCAGAGCTTAGGTGGCTTCCTCTGAAGAAGTAATTTAGACTGGGTGTCTAAATTACTTGCGGTGATTGGTACTCCATCTATATGGAGCCGCACTAAAAAGAGATACCAGCTCAAAGGGGATTGTACTAGATCTGCAATGGCAAAACACCATTTCGCAGTACAATTACAAACAATGGTTCTTTACTATTGTTGTCGTACTTTTGAAGCTGATAGTTGTGTAAATTATATAGTTAAATGGAACATTATTTGTTTATGTGATGTTCAGTCCATAATTGTATCTATTTTTTGTCGCGAATGCCATCCGCCGACTGAGCACCTCCGGCAATGTTTTGATGTAACCCTCCGCATCAGTTGTTGTTGTAGCTTCCATCTTGGATCACGTGCGAATAGCACCATCTAGAAATAAACAAATTACAGTCCAAAAGTTGCATCGTTCCTGAAAAAACTCGAACCAGCATTCGCTCAAGAACATTTGTTTTTAGCACAACAGTTCATAAATTCTTAGTTTGTGTTTCCTTTAGAACTCAACCTTCAAAACTTCGAGCAACTTTCATTTGCTATTCTTATTCCAAGTTCTAAATCCACGAAATAACAAAAAGTAAACAACAATAAAAAGAAATTGATGAATATAATTAATTTGAATGGTACTGCCTTCGACATTTAAGAATAATTTAAATGATAATATCAATGCAGTACTTATCAAACTTTTAATATTGTTGACCAAAATTTCAATCGTAATTTTCATCACGCCTCTCTCCGATACATAATGATAACGCGTTGAAAGAAATAATATGTTCTTTGACGCTAAAGATACAATACGACCTATATATATATATATTGTTACGTAGATCCTATAGGGTTCGAGGATTATTATGCAAAACAGTCACAAAGAAAATAAACAGTTCTTTAAGAGCGATGCGAATTTATTATTGAAAATCCAATCCTTTAAATCCAGGATTCAGCAGCAATATTCACAGAGTAAATATCCGAAGGTCTTCACACCTTCAACAGCAATCAAACACAATAACCAGTGTTTAAAAATACACGCAAGTAAAGATTATTCACAAGCACAGCCGAGCTAATCGCTAGTCAAAACAATCTTCACTACTCGCTGGTTTAATCCAGACTCCTCGCCGTACCGGCGAGCATCTTTTTATAGGCGCGACGGAAACTTCCAGAAGTATAGCAGCTCGTGTCATTGAACGTGACACTAGTGGAGAGATCTACTACTTTCTAGAAGATTCCTGAGGGTTCCGAACTCGCCAACATGGTCGCCAATGACGCCAAATTGGTCACCAAAGTCGCCAAATTGGCCACCAACTTGGCTCTACCGCCAAGATTTCGCGAAGTTCTCATTGGATCGCCATTATAAAGTAAGGGGCGGCATTGCTTGTGAATGGTACAATTTTAACATGAAATAAACATAACATAGAGCATAAATGCATTAAACACTCAAATACAAATTATTTACACTCATTTACACAAAATTCATAACAATATATATATATATATAAATTATAAACCGTACAAATTATCAATATAAGTATTAAATTTTGTATATGTTGCTTTTAAGCTATGAGTATTTTAAGTTCCTTTAATTATTAGGATAAGTATTATGTTACTTTGCTTCCTTTCAGTAAATTAACAATTTTTTTTTACATAATCATTTATTTTCGACTTTTTATTGCTTAACAATATATATAAACCTGTATAAGCCTGTACAAATTATCAAAATAAGTATTAAATTTTGTATATATTGCTTTTAAGCTATAGTATTTTAAGTTCCTTTTAATTATTAGGATGAAGTATTATGTTCTTTGCTTCCTTTCAGTAAATTAACAATTTTTTACATAATCATTTATTTTTCGACTTTTTATTGGCTTACCCCAGTTTGAGAAACGCTGTAATAATGATGTCGAAAATAATATCAAAGCACTGGTGTAGCCAATTCTGAGTGGGCTCCATATCAAAACTTCTTAAGGCCCCCCTTTTTTTTAAAGACATTTTTTTTGAAAGTGTCAGAATTTTCCACATGTTGGGGCTCCGTATCATTGATACGGCTGAAGATCATAAAAATAGCAACAAAAACTAAGAATTTCAAAAATTAATTGCGATTCTAATGGATTTAAGAAATGAATGAATTTTATCAAGACTGCACAAGCTGAAATCTATTTACAGCTATATTAAACTAACTCACTTTAGTTTGTAAGTCTGCTTTTATATCAGTTTAACAGGAAGTTGCATATTTGCACATAAAGGTATATAATGTCTAGAAAGCTCTGAAAAACTCTAAGCTATGAATAAAAATTCACCCGACAAAATAGATTTTAAGCAATTTGCACCTGACAAAATACTACTATACACGAAAGGACGAATTTTTAATGAAGTAAAGTAACAAATACTCAAATGGGCAAATATTATACTGCTATTTTTAAAGTTTGGGATTTATTCAAATTTTAAACACAAAGACTGCACAATATAAAATACATAACTATTAATCTGGCATATTAAATGTCGCCGATTTACATTAATTTTGAGGAGTTGCAAAGTCATCTAGCCAAACCCTAACCCTTTCGGATGCATAATAAAATGAGATAGTTACAAATGATGAGAAAAATAATTAGCAAGCAGCCCCCAAAAGTAATATGTATTGGATAGCAATAATTCTGCGAAGATTAAATTTGATACTTTTTAAAGAAAGAGCGTTTAAAACCCGTTAGGGTTTGCAAACAAAACACTAAAAATAAAATAATTTTAAAAAGAAATTAAATGAGCAAAATCATACGAACATTTCTAATTACTTATGAGGTGTGATCTCTCTTATTTGACTAATTAATGGAAATATTTTCAGGAACAAAACCAAACAATCAATCAAATTCTGAGAAAAATTCTATTACTTTTTTAAACCAAATAATTATTTACTAGCTCTCGTGTGTTGGAATATGTAAACAACCAAGATTCCATTTTTAGGATGGATAGAATTAAAATAATTATCTCAACGTAAGGTATATTCATCTGTATCTGATAGTTGTATTTTTTTAAAACTGTAATCGTTTAAGATATAGTTACTTACAATACGTGTTTGTGTGTGTGTCTCTTTTTTTTAAATTTCTTTTGGAACTCATATAAGAATAAAAATCGTTTCAAAACTATTTACTTATAAACCATGTAAATTAAATTAATAAAGTAGACAATTGGAAAGTAATTAAAAAACTGCGTTTCAAAATTTAATATTTTTAAAAACTCATAGCTCTTTACTTTGATATCCTTAGTTAAGAACACATAAACCTTTTCAGACCTATGTTTCTTGAAATTCTATCCTCAAAAAAAAAAAAGCATTCCACTAAAATAAAAAAGGTTAATGTTTTTTAGGCTTTTCAAAGCATTAGAGTGCTTTAATTAGCTTTCCGAACATCAAACAAGGTTCCGAAAAGAGAACGAAAAGAAAACAGGGTAGAAGCTTACCTTAAAACAGAATTATACAAGAAATTTCCTCAAATTGATCACGACAACCCTGAAAAAAATTTGTATTTCTTTCCATTAAAACCCCCCGAAAAAAATCAAACGTTTTTTATAAGATATTATGTAAAATTTATTTTAACAAAAAATTAGTATGCTTTCCCAAAAAAACCTTTTTTTAGTATTACTCAGTTGGTTGTGTCCGAGTATTAATAAAGCTTATGAAAACGTTGCTGTTTTTGGAGCTAAGATCATATTTTCACATAGAAGTGTATTTCGTAAATCCTATACAGAATACCTAAATAATCTACAAATTGACTAGATAAGGTGGGAAATGAATCAACTGAAAACATCTTACTGCATTTACCTTTGCAACCACTAGATTACTTTGAAATTAATATATTAAGAAAGTGGTCTTTATTTTGTTATGAAATGAATTGTGAGACTTCTTGTTTTAAAACTGCACAACAGTGATCGGCAAAATGACGTCGAAAGTTTGAATATCAATCAGTGAGGAGGAAAACAACACCTGAGCTGATGCTTTCTCAAATAAATTCCACATCACGCCAAGTGCAATTTAACTTGTTTAATGGGATTTACATGGGTTTAATTAACTGTCATCAGTCTACATGGCAGTTTTTGTTGAAATCAGGTCTCGAGTGCGTCACTCTATTTGTATATGTTTCAGATTCGTGTTTGAAAACTGCATTAGAAATATTTTTGATTTTAAGACCTTTAATTGTCATCACATCTCACGAAATGTAATATTTATTGAAGAGATTTTTTAATTATAAATAGGATTATACAGTAGAACCTGATTTATCTTGATTAATTGGATCTTTATGTCGTCCGAGTGAATCAAAATAACCGATAAAATTAGCCAAGCACATGGCTAAACACTCAGTTAAGTAAAAATAATCGAAATGAAAAATAGTAAAATGGTTAATAACAGTACAGGAGAAAGTTCAAATCAATGCATTACTTGTTTGATATGTATTAAGTTGAAAAACACAACACAACCGGCTTTGTATACATTTTTTGTTCTTATTTAAACGTCCAGATCAAGAAATTTCGATCTAATTGGTTCTGAATTATTGAGGGTTTGATGTATACTAAGTTATCATGAGTATTTTATAATATGACATAACTAATGCGCTCATATTTTGCTGTCAAATTTTGTTGCCTCATTATATTTGATAAAAAAATAATTTTAAAATTCCATGTGCTACAGAAGTAACATAAATTGGTCAAAACTTGAAAAACGTCTATGGAAATCATTTTCATTATGAATCGTTAAAAAGGAAGATCTCTGTGTTTTCAGCATTATATAAAATATAGAGATATATCTTTTGAGAATATGTTTAAGTTGTTTTTCTTAAAATTGTGAGGTCAATAACAATTAAGAGGAATCATACAAGGTGTGACACAAAAAAAACGAGACAAAATGTGTAGTTTGAAAAAAGACAGTAGTTGGCAACAACTGTTTTGGTGACGTCATCCCCAGCACCTCCTCTATCCACGTGGCCAGTTTTTTCTTTTAACGATCCGCCAGTTGGGGTTCCCCATTGAGGAACACGGGAAAGCATTCTGCCGGAAAAATATGGAATCAACATCAAGTTTATTGTAAAATTTAAGAAATCAGACGCTAAAAATTTCAACTACTAACCGAGGCTTATGGAGATGAAACTTTGCCTGGTGTGCATGTGTTTGAATGGTATAAGAGGTTTTCAGGGGAAAGGGTTTGTGTGGAAGAGGATGACCCTGCTGGGCACTCAAGGTCAGCGATTAGAAACCAAAACATAGCCAAAATTCGTGATGTGAGTGAGTTCCGATTCACATTAGTGGTCAGACTGTTAATCAACACTACTACATTGAAGTACTAAAAAACTTTCGTGAAAAAAAGGCCAAATTTGGGGAGTGATGGATGACTGTTGCACCAAGACAATGCATCCGCTCACATGGTGGTACCTGTCAAGCAGTTTTTGATCAGCAAAAACATCACTGTCATGGGGCACCCTCCTTATTCACCTGATTTGGCCTCATGCAACTTTTTTTTTTTTCGTTCAATTAAATCTTTCTGAAAGGGAACACATTTCATCTCAGTTGGAGAGATTCAGGTAAAAACGGAAAATCCATTAAAGGAACTTCCAAAAACCTCGTTCAGGAACTGTTACCAGGAATGGTAACATCGAATGCAGAAGTGTGTGAATGCAGAAGGAAACTAACTGCTTTGAAGGTGACATTGTCAGGAAGAACTGATTCTGTAAGTAGAATGGTTTATTGAACCAGTCTTGTTTTTTTTTCATGTGTCATATCTCGTATATTCATTAAGGATTTTATAAAGTACTTGTAATTTTATTGTAACTTTTATTACGTAAATTGAAATATTTGTTTCTTTTGTACATGATTTTATCAATTTTTTAAGTGTTATGTGTGGCTGAGTTTCTTAAGCCTAGATGGTTCTAGAATATCCTTTTTTCGGTTTCTGAAACAATATGCTTTGGATTGTAATAATCAAGAAAATTAAATTAGATTTTTTTAAATTAGAAATTAAGCAGTTGAAACAACATATCCAACATATACGAAATATTTCTTCAGACATAGAGTTTAAATGCACTACATAGTCCCAATTGCTTAAATTAAACAGATTATATACGTATTATCAGAGATACCAATAAACTGTTAGCGCTTTTTTTAAGAATCAGAAGAAAAAAAAAAAAACTGTAACGCTATATTTTTGGGGCAGCATTTATATGAAAGCTGATTAACCGCTGATAAAGAGATGCTAAGAAATTTGCAGAACTTTTAATAAATATCAAACCATATATATAACAAAGCTTTGCTGTTACTCCCTGTGGATTCGTTATACCATCGAGCCTCTATTAAAGGTCAAAAGGTCACATTTGATTTTAAAGTAGAGATATTTCCCTGCTTTTCTTTTTACAGCAAGAAAAATAGTCACAACAGAAAGAGAGAAAATGCCGAAAAGTGGAAGAAACGAATGCCAAAAAAGACACAACAGATGTTGACATAGAAGTGTTAAAAAACCCATCCATAAAAGGATTCCGAAAAGAAAATTTGAATTCGATTTTTCTGCGGAACGGTAGTACAGAGAAAGCTTTGCCAATTTTGGGCAACGATTCTTTAGAAAAAGGATGCCAAACTATCTTAAGGGCTACCAGTAAGAAGTTGTAACTTTATTTGGTTAATTTATTTTTAACTCTGCTCAATAATATTAGTCATTATCCAATATGATCCCATCCATTGAATTTTTGCAACATCTAAAAAAATACTCAAAAAAAAGCTGCGAAAACAATGATTTTGTAGTAAGATAGGTTATATAAAATGAATTATATATAACTTCAAAATATATTAATGATCATAAAAGAACTTTAGATCATAATTGTATTATTATCGATAACTAGAAATTCTTTATCAAACCAGAAATCGTAAAATTTGACTTGCGCTTTATTATTTAACCGACCCTTTCGGGAATAAACGGTTTACACGAGCCATGAACCCAAATATTCGGGAAAAAATAGAAAGAGCTACAAATGCTGTCCCGTCATTGTGTTTATGCCTTTTTTTTGGATAATATCTTCAATTTTCGAGTTGGCGACAACTTGGAAAAAGCAGTCGCCAACCTGGCCCCGATTAGTAGCTTTTCTTTAAAGTTATTGTTGTATTATGAAAAAGCCAAATAGAAAATTGTAGACTTATCAAATATCGAATAGAAACAACCATTTTATGAGGCAGTGAAGATATAAATAAATTTCAATAATTTTTTCATATTTATTAGAAAAATGATTAAGTCATTTTAATGAATCACTGTTTAGAGCGGTTGAAGATATTAACAAGTATCTAGTGAAATGTTCATTTAGTAAAGTTAGGACTATCTCACTTTCTCTATCTGACTCAGAAAACAAACAAACAAGGTACCAAACATTATTTTCTGAAGACAATTGAATGTTGAGATGACATAATTTCGGACCCTCATCTCTAAAACTGTTGAAGTAAAAATCAGATTTTTTATACAGTTGTGTATTTGAATCTTAATATTTCTCTTGTCGGTATTAAATTGGAAATATCCCCCCCAAAAATTGTATTTTTATTAGAAAAATAAGTAAAGAAAAAATTGAGATTTGTGAATCTATCAAATGTTAAGCCATGAAACCATTAAAAATTCTACAACAATACAGTTTTTAATTTTAAATGGTTTTTTAAAAGGTAAAACCATATATTTTTAACAATGAAAAAGGAGGACGAAAAATTTAAAAAAAAAAAATTACAGCTTAAATATATGGAAGCGTTTTATCAATTCGAAAAAAAAATCCCTAATTACGTTTTACATTCTTTTTAATTATTATCTTAAACAAAGTTTTTTTTTCCATTGAATGTTTTTTTTGTCGACATTTTTTATAATTATCAAAAGCTCGGGAAAAAAATATCCTTTATACTGAATTTTTTATGGTATAAATACTGTAACTAAAATATTAAAAATTTTTTTAATTTTTGATTTCCCCCTACCACTTCCAAAAAATTTACCACAACTGAAATAAACTTTTTTAACCCGCTGCATTATTTCCCGGGGGCACAAACGTAAATTAAAGAAGAATAATTTCTTTTTCATATGGAATGTGTTCAATTTTTTAAATGGTTTAAATAATTTCACCCATCTTTTCCCAAATTTTCTAAACATGTTGTTTTTTCTAATTTATTAAAAATTTAACTATAGATTCAGTCTTTTTTCAACTTCAAACAGAAAATTTGGGGATTTTAATATCAGGCATTTTTTTTCGAAAAAAAACACAACGAAATTTTTTCATATCTGCCCCAATTTCCCTTTGCGACAAAATAAAAAATACCATTGAAAATTTGTTATTTCCTGTGATATTTGTTTCAGACCATTCTTCGACATTTTGGAAGTATGTTTGGTTCATCTCTGAATACAAAGATAAGCAGACCCAGTTTTAAAATATTAAAAAGGGGGAGGACACTTTTCGGGAAGGCCCAAGAACTTATAAAAGGAGGACTGTAACCCCAAAAGGGAGGACGGTTGGTCACCTTATATTTACCTAAGGCGTCACGCAGCCAAACTTTTACCCTACGAATCGCGTCCTTTTCCAGAAAAAAAATTCGACTGATTGTTTTTTTCAAATAAAACACGCAAAAATCTTTCAATATTTTTTTTCATTTTAGGGCTCGATTGGGTGGCGCAAATTTGGCTGTGGTGACGCTAATATGTAAAAAGTCCCCCGGTTTAACTGATATTAAACCCATTAAATTGGTAAATCTTTTGAAAGGAAATTTGGGTATCAATTTAATAACTACATTGGGTGGCTACCGTAAATGCAACACCCTGAAGGAAGCATGCAAATAACATGAAATTTACAACATGCTTTGGGGGGGTGGGGATATGCAAATGATTCGGGAATTTTTAGCGCAGAAAACACATCACCCCGCGCCTGTGGCGCCACCTCAAAAACGCTATTTAAGGCTTGGGGATTTCGAAATTTCCGCCGGCAATTGGGGGGTTTTTTCCTTTTTTTCAAAAAAAGATCGGATATCTCGTCGCGACGCCCTTTTTATCAAGTATCCCCAGTTCGACAGAGGAAGGGTAGGGGCCTTTTCCGAGATTTTATTATCTTTCAAAAAGGGAGTCGTGTTGGACGAAACCAAACAACCGTAATGTGGAAGGGGGACCGGGATGCGAAGGACGACCGGGCCGACGTGTTCGATCGCATCCCCCTCAGTGCACCACTTCACGTGAGGACAGGCAAAATTTTGCGCATGGCGGGGACCCGGGTCACTCAGTCACATCACGAACCATGAACAGCCTTTAGGGCTGTAACGCATCATTCAGGTCTGGGACGTACCATTTGACGCCGTTTACAGCCCGATTGGTCTGTCCGCAAGACGCCCTTTTTCCGGGCTACCCCCTTTATGCAGAACCACAGACGTATCCCCCCGCCAACGATGCGATGAAAGAAGCGATGTGGGCGGCGGAATGGAATGAAGCTGTCTTTACTGACGAATCACGCATCTGTCTGCAACACCACGATGTTCGGATTCAGCCCTGGAGACACCGTGGAGAGGGATGCTGAATTAGCTGCGTTATGCACCGCCACACCGGTCCTGCCCCGGTATTATGGTATGGGGTGGTATTGATATCACTCGCATTGCCGGTACTTTAAACAGCCAGCTAAGCATCTCCGATGTTTTGGGATGCCAGTTGTCCTTCCTACCTTTCAGGGCTTGGCCACACAGCCATATTTCAACAGATAATGTAGTGCATTGTTCAGTTGTCTCTTCGTCAACTCAGATTGAAATTTCATTCCCTGGCCGGCTCGCTCTCCGGATCTTGCCGATCGAAAACATGTGGTCCATGGTAAGCTCAACGATTGACCATATTACACCCCCAGCTGCCACACACCAGATCAATTTGGCAAACGTGTGGAAGCCGCTTTACCCCGTACTCCAAGACAATAATCCAAAAGCCCTTTGAATCAATGCCGAGGTGTGTGGCAGCGCATCTCCAAACAATGTGCAGTTACTCTGGCTACTGATTCTGCAGGAACCACACTTCACAGAAGCCTATAAATTTAATCATTTATAGTTGGTTAGTATGTTATCTACAAAATAAATTTTGTTGTGTTATCTCTTGTCTTCTTGGTATTGAATCTTGGTACGTAGTGTATATATACGGTTAAAATGAAGTATGGACTATGTAATGCCAAGTTTCCGTAATTTTTGGTACGAAAGTGATCTTACTTTGTTATGCCATTTATGATCCCTATGATACTCAATTTTCTTTGTGAACCTAAACCCAGTTTATGATTCATTTAAAAGTCGCCAAAAGTTATAAAATTACCACTCTTACCATACGCTTACTTTAAATTCATCATTCTGTTGTTCTTATAGTTATCCTTACTTAAGTTGTTTTCGAAAAATTATTAATGGACACCAAGTAATATTATTTCACAAATATTTAAAAAGGCTTAACACTAGAACGTTCGGGATTTCGATTACCCTTAAGCGTCCACCGGTGTTATTTTGACACCACAATAAGTAAAAACACATAGCAATTGTTTAATCCAATAATTGCATTACTACTGTACAGCAGAGTTTAGTTTTAAGACTTTTAATATTTATTTACGTAATTATCATATATTTTGACCCTTTATATATCTATAAAAACTGACGTAAGTTGACATTATGTTTCACGAAGCGTGTTGGACCACTGCTTTTCGCAAAAACATTTCGAGTCGCAAATCTGCCAGGAGCAGTAATATTATGAAGTATCTATTTTGTGCTATCTCTAGCAACATATATATATGGACACTTGGATTATCAATTACAGTGTGTGTACTTTCTTCAGATTCTTCGCAGTCACTTTCCTTCAATCTTGTGTCTTCATCGGAATCTAAATTAGAGACAATTATCTCTTCTCTCTCTCTCTCACACACACACACACACACACACACACACACACACACACACACACACACACACACACACACACACACACACACACACACACACACACACACACACACACACACACACACACACACACACACACATTCTCAGAAAGCTCTCGTAAGAAATTAGCAATTTCATCAGAGGTTAGACTTTTCTAAGAGCACTGTTTCATCGTGTTCGTTTGCACTAAGTTCAAAAAATTCACTGAAATTTTTTTATGAGCAGAGTGGCGCAAATACTATGTAATGAAACATCTTCTAGATACCTCTACCTGGGGGTACCATTTTCCATTCGCGCTACCCAGATTTGTGGGAGGTATTGATTGATGACTCAAGCTAGCCACTATAAAATCAATTTATTATTATCCAATTATATTGATCAAAGAAAGTCTTACTATAGGAAGGAAATCAGGATGCTATATCGTAAAACTAAATTTATGTAAAGCGCTTGGAATCCTAGCCACTTGACTTAAATAAAGCAATTCTATGAATCTCACCTTCCTTAATTTCTTTGATTTGCTAAAAGCCTGTTCTATAATTACTCTTCTAAGCTAAATTCTACCATATCAGCTCATTATGTCTAGCATCCAGCCTCTTTCATTCTTCTTCTTTTGATTACTAAACCTCCTTTTTATATATCTACTAACTAATCTGAATATCAACGTTTCTTCTGAGAGACGGCTAGCTGTGTGGAAATAACTCAATGCGGGCCCCAAAGATTCCCCAAGAGGATTAATAGGAAAAACACGGTAAGGACCCGTCACAACTTAGACACAGCAATTTTAGTGTAATTGATTCATTTCCACTGTGAATTCAATAACACTGCATTCAAGGTGAAAAATGTGCTATAGAGCTTTGAGAAGTTTGTTTTACTAATGGTATCTACTTAGAGGACTATATTTTGTTGAACGACAGATTTTATAATGATAAATTGTCTTGGTGTCGAAATGACATGAACGGATGTTCTAAGGTATATTTAATAGTAAAATCACTCCTAATTAACATAGAACTACAAAACTTTTTCTGTGTAATCAACAGAAATTTTCCAATTCCCTATAAAAATGCGGAAAGGAGAACAAAGTGAACAGGCCCCAGTGTCAAATTGACACCGATGGACGTTCTAGTGTTCAGAAAATAAAATCTTATTCTAGCAAAGGCACCAAACACACTATAAATACTGAAAACGCTATATTCACAAATATCAAAACTGTATTGTATATATCCAGTTATATTATAACGGTAATCGTTGTGAAATTTACTTTCCATGCGCAGAAAAATTTCAATCATTATCTTATATTTAGACTGAAGGGTATATCTTTGAAATTTTCTCTTGTGTATAGTCATTATTTATTAAATTTACACTAGATATCTACAAAATTATCTTTTGTTCTGCACACTAGATGGGTTCGAACTTTTATCAATCAGCATTATACATATATGTAGCGAAGGAAAAATGTTTATTCTTTCTGTCATAATGTTTCATTAACCTCGTATCCAATTTTTTATAAAGTACATTCAGGATATCTATAATGTTTGAGAAAAGTAGTTTAATGATTTGGATTTGTGTGTGGGGAATTACATGTAAAAAAAATATAAATATTAGTTCATTTCTTAATTTATACATTTCTTTCAATTGCAGGAACAAAAAGTTAAAATAAAGGGGGAAATAAACTATCAGATTCAACTTATGATAAAAGCAGATAGCAGAAGATTTTTCCTTTTCTTATTCTCAGTGCACATTTTGAACAGTATATTTCAATTCTAACTGTTATTATTATTTTTTGAGTAACGAAGAAGCACACATTCAGCATACTTTGATTTATAAATATAAAGCAAAAGCATAATGAGAAGTGCGAGGATATTAAATCAGTATACATTCGAACAATATATAATCTGATCATAAGTATCCGAACACCCAGTGGTATGAACTCGGAGACTCCAGAGGCATGTATTAATATGATGTTGGTTTCCCTTTTGCAACAATGATAGCCTTCACACCTCTTTCCATCAGTTTTCCAGGGACCCATGAATTGATTGCCAGGCGTCCATCACAGTTGAGTGTCTGCAGTGTGGATGGTGATGGCTACTAATTCGTGCTTTAATTTGTCCCAAAGTTTTTTTTGTAGGAGTTAGCTTGGAGCTCTGAATTGGTCAGTCTAGTTTTTGAACACCCATTTTGTCAAACCATAACCGTTCAGGCAGTGGCGTAACGGAGAATATTAAGGCTCCTCCTGAAAAGTCAGTCAATCACTACTTTTTTGTCTTTAAAATTTTATAAATTGGTTAAATACGTATTTGGTGCCAGTCAGGCTTTGGCCCATAGAATAAGTGGGGGCTGCGGATACGTACTTTACGCCACTGCAAGCAGGTCTCGATGTGGGAATGCGGCATTTATCCTCGCAGGAAGAGAAATGGACCTTCCGAGAAACATCTACATAGAGTTGGGAGAGCAACATTGTCCATAATGTCCAGATATATCTCAGAGTTCATGTTTCCAGCACTAAGAGCTTACAGACTCAGGGCAAACCATCCCCATCCCCATCAATATGGTTCGATCACAATCAAACTTTCAATTCGGTACAATGTTGTCACTCAAAACGCTCTCGCTAGGTATCTGCAAAACTAGAAGCGTCTATCGGAAGCCGGAGTTTAAAGCGAGATTTATCATTCCAAAGAACATATCCCCAGTTCATTGATGGGGAGTTTTTCATCATTACAATTGATGCTTCGCATTTCGAGAAGTAATGTTCGACTTGTGAGTCGCTACGCAACAATAGAATTCCAGGCTTTTTTAACACTCGACCAACAGTCTTGCTGCCAGAAAAAACACCTGATGAACTTTGAAGCCTGAAGCCTTTTTCACAAAAGGAGACTAATTTGAAAATGGGTCATTCTATGTTCATTTTTTGTCAAAATATTGTACTTAAATAATTTTTTATTGTAATACTATTCTTAAAACAATTTTATATACATTTTCTAACTTAAGTGACACTAAATATCATAAATAGTATCCATTTATACGCTTTTACAAAATCACTGTTCCAAACGTAGTAGGATACCTTAAGTTGGAGGGTGTCCGGATTTTTGATAAGATAGTGTAAAAGTGCAAGTGTGTCAAAGGTTACTTAAAGAAACTACAACCTAGCACAGTGATTCTCAAACTTTGGGGCGCGCCACCCTAGGGAATGGGTGGCGAACCTTTAAGGAGCAACGTGCCATTTTTTCTAAGGAACTGTTTGATGTGGTATAGACGTGCCCTCAAATAATTTTAACTTATGATTATCGGTAAATTAAAATTAAATACTAACAACTCAAATGTCTTTATTTACGACGAAACAATACATTTTGCACTGTATAGTAGTAAATGTTTTAGCTATACTTGTAAATTAAATTAAAGTAACATTAGTACTTCTGTGGTTGCAGATTAAATGACAACTTATATTAGGATTGTAAGATGTTACTCTTTTAGCAGAATGCCTTTCAATTGGAGTCATCTGCAAAGCGGTTTCTAAGCGAGTCTTTTATGTCATTCATGTCTACAAATAATGACTCGCAGGCATAGATAGATGAAAATATGGTTAAAATAGCATGAGCCAGCTTCTTCAAACAGTTAAATGTGATTGGCATCGAATTCAGTGTTTCGAAATTTTCGTTATTTGCATTTTTACTAATATTCCTTGTTAATCTCTCTGTTTCCAACAACTCCAACTTTTTCCTTGTTTCAATCAATTTCTGAACCCATATTGAACCAGACTAAAAATCAATCAGTTGTGTTTCAAATTCTTCAAATTCCAATCAATAGAATTCGGACAAGTTCATTTTATTAAATAAATTCACATCAAGGGGTAGAAATTCCCTTTTCCAAGAATTCATGAAACAGAAAATCTTGCTGAAAATTCATTGATTGAAAAATTGATTATGGAACTATAACACACAAAATCGTAAATATAACACAAATAAATTTTAAAATACAGTTGTATCAACGAAATTGACAAACTTTGCATCTTTAGCTGTTGAAGTACATGACGTAAATAAGGCAAGGTAATAATAACTGAGTGTGCTTTCCGCCACCTCTCGACCATTCACTCGTGTTTGTTGGCAATACTTCATAGTGAACTTTGTTATTTTGAACTAAAATGCAAACCGTTTGAACGGTAGCATGCCCAAAATATTTGTCGAGTGCCATCATTGGCACGCGTGCCAGCGGTTCGCCCTCCCTGCCCTAGGGAAACGTAGTAATTCTACGTAGGAAGCTCGAGCATATCGAAAAGTCTAAAATAAAAGATTATTCAACAAACGATTCATTTACTAAAAGGAAGCAAAAAAAAATACATTCTGATATAATAAAAACATAAAATGCACATTTTTACACTAATACAATATACTTATGAATGTATTATAACGGCAAAAAGTATTTGATAATTAATTTATCAATACTAAATTAAAAACACATTTAATAATACAATAATTAAAAATGTTAATAATATACGAAATACTTTTGTTTTCAATTCAGAAAATTCATCCTTTCCCTGCCCAAAACTGAAAGAGCGATTTATTAATAAACAGCCTTTTGATTTCGACACTTGATGAGAAATCTATGAAGATTTCTTCGGTGGTTGAAAGCCTTTCTGTATCAAGGTACCTATGCACTTTTGGTAACCTTGTATCTTCTTTAATTGAAAACTATTTTGCAATCTTTTTCCAACTTAAAAATTAGAAAGGAATAGTAATATGATACTTATCCTGTTACTTATATATAAAAATAATTTACTTAAAAGTAACATGTGTGTACAAAATTTAATATTTATCTCATAATTTATACGATTTATAATTAAGGAAGTTTTGTATATTTAGCCTCAAAGTACATTATTATCGGATGCCATACATTGTTATTGTACAAGGGGCGGGGGCATGATGTAAACTATGGTTGAAAATTGGGTAGCACATACTGAAAGTTTGAGAAGCACTAACCAAGTACATAAGCTTCATCCTAGAAAAATACAGAAATTTAGGAGGAAGTCCTGCTTCTAGTGGTTTATCAGGGTTCAGAACTACGAAATCGAATGCACAAATTTTTGTAAATGATCTTAAACTTTCTTTTAGTGAGGAAAGAATGTAATAACATTCAAAATATAAATTTAGATGGCAAAAGGTTTACAAATGTTTGGTGGCCTAATCGTGGTAAAATCCTATATTAGCTCCTACCCTTGGCGATAAAAGAAAATAGCTTCATTAATGTTTTTTTTTGTATTACATACTGAAATTAATTCGACAATTTGGCGATAAAAAAAAATGGGCTTAAATAAAGGGCCCAATTCATTGTTATTTCACAAATTCAATGAAGATATTGGAGCAAAATTGTATTCCAAAACTTTACTTTGTCATGCTGTATAAGCGGAATAAAGTCAACTTTTTGGCATTTTTAATAAAAGAAAAATGATTTACAAAGCAAACTTATTTAAAAAAAGAGAGGATGGAATATAATCAAGTATTTCAGTAAAATTAGTTTTTTTAAGAAAACTAAATATAAATCTAATAAACATTTAATTTCTCACAAAATCAATAAAATGCAGTTTTAATGTATAATTTAAATGCATGCAAATTACTATCATTAGAAGAAAAACTTTCATCCACTTAAATGCCCATTCGTTTTATTTTAAGCTCTTTTAAAAACGTTCTTGCTCCAATTATACTTAAATTAAATTTGAAGTTATTTAAAAATTAAATAGAACAAATTTTGTAGGAGGTAATTATCGTAAAATAAATAAGAAATTGATTTGTTTATTTCATTTCTAATAAGAAATATTTTTTGTAAAGCTAAATTAAACTCTCTGCATTAAATTTTAAATGTTATAGTGAATTAAATAATTAGATCTGTAATTATTTTACAGAATGTAAAAAAATAAAAAAATAAAAACGTTAATTTGGTTCTTAAATTCGATTTATCAGTTGTAATTTTTGCTTGTCTAAAACGATTCATTAAACTGTTAGAAATAGTAAGAAAATGTTTTTGATGTTTATTTAATGCATGAAGAAATTTTTTTATTAAACAGAAATTACTCAAAGGTCACTAAAATTAATTACTCCAGAATCTAATTTATTTATCCCAATAATTTCTTTTAAGTGTTTCTATTTATCTTTCTGCTACGTTTTTAAGTTTGATTATGCAGTGGCTCACAAAAGTTATTGGATATAATGAAATGTTTTGATAACCAATTATTGGAAGTAAAATTTTTACCTTTATCAACGATACATAGGAGCAAATTTAAGAACAGACTGTATGTGTTAACAAGTGTATTTTTATTTTTTTTCTTAAGTTATAGTTCTTATATATAAACTAATTACCAATATTTTCAATTTTCTATTTCGTGAATTGGTATATTTCATCGCTTTGTTAAGTGCACAAACACTTTAAGGTATCCGACTACGTTAGGAACCGTGATTTTAAAATATCGCATAAACGGATAATTTTCATGATATTTAGTGTCACTTAGATTAGAATACATGCATAAAATTGTTTTAAGGACATTTTGACAAAAAAAAATTATTCAAATACAATATTTCCGCAAAAAATTAACTTAGAATAACCTTTTTTCAAAATGTTCTTTTCTCTTTTGAAAAATGCTTCTAATATAATAATATTTTGCCTGTATACAACCTCTGTACAGAGACTCAACTATGAATTTTGAAAAATTCCCATTATTTTCAGACTTACAACCCACTGAAATATAATTATCGGCGTTTTTTTCTTAAAATTTCTCCCCTCTGTTGTCGTAAAACATGGATAGATCCACTTCTAAGTTTTATATTCCAAAACTTCTAATTAAGCCTCTGTACAGACGTCTGAGCTATATATAGGCAAAATATTATCATAATAGAAGCATTTTTCACAAACTGAGAATATTTTGAAAATGGTTCATTCTATTCTCATTTTTTGTCAAAATATTGTACTTAAATAATTTTTTATTGTAATACTATTCTTAAAATAATTTTATATACATTTTCTAATCTAAGTCACACTAAATATCATAAATATTATCCATTTATACGCTTTTGCAAAACCACTCCGAACGTAGTCGGATACTTTAACTTGTTTATAAAGTCCATTTTTTTCTCGTATTTTTTTGGGAAAAATTATCAAAATTTGGGATTTTAATTTTTAAGGCAGAGAACGTAGTGGAGTATTTTTTTGAAAGTTACTGGATCATTCTATGTGACATTCAAAGAGAGAATGTGGTAATTCGTGTGCGGACACAATATGTCTACTTATTTAAAAGCAGACAACATGTGCCTGAAAAATTAGTACGTTTAAAATATTTCATTTGTGAAGCCTAGTGGCAGTGTATTGTGCTTCCATGCACAGGCTCGGGACGCAAGTCCCGGGCTAAGCAAGGCCGACTCAGCCTTTCATCCCTTTAGTGGTTCGAAAAATGGTACCAAGCTTGCATGGGAACTGAACACTAGGGGTTTCACGTCAGAATGACCACTTGACCGAAATATCTGCACAAGCACCCCAGCGCCTAAGGTCACGTAAATTGAGATAGGCACAGTAGCCCTTGGCCCTCATGGGCTGTTGCTCTAATGAGTTTGGTTCAAATATTTCATTTATTTAAAATTTAACTGGTTTTTTAAAGTAATGAACTTAAATAATAAAATGTAATTTAAACTAATTTATTTATTTTAATAATTGTTGTCGCCATAGTCTTCAAAACTTAGCAATTTATTTGTCTAAGGTCGATACGAAAGGCTTGAATTTTAATGTTATGCAAAATAAGATTTAATGAAAAGATCCACTTTTCTATATATATTTAATTTTCTTCAAAATATTTCTCTATAACAAGATTTATCTTTAACATATACTTTTTTGTGTGTAGTTATTGTTCAAAATCCATAAGGCAATATGGGCGAATATAGTCGACAAACTTAGACATAATTTAAAATCATGAAATCGTAGACGTATGCAAATTAAAGCAACTTCAGAGGAAATAATAAACGTTTACTCTCAAAATGAGCACGAACAAAATACTCGGAAAGTCGAATTATTCCTCTAAAGTTACCCTCTGTAGAAGCAGACATGGAAGAAAAAATGGAAAAGTTTTTTTTAAAAAAAAGGTAAAAATATCTTCTAAATAATCAATAGAGAGAACTAAGTTCTTGTACTTTATTTCTCGATTTGTAAGCAATTTTGTTCAATTTTCAGAAGGAAAAACGAGTGGAACTATAATCGGTATTAGAGGAGAACATATTATTGATTGTAGAGTGAAAAGATACAATTCATTCCTTTATCCCTGCAAATGTCTTTGAGAAATTGAAAGGTGCGTGATCACGTAAAGCATAATTGATCACAGCCTTTTTACTTTCTCTCTCAGTCTTCTGCATGAATGAATATATTCATACAATCTCAATGACAGCTCCAGCACCATAAAAAGAAGTACAAGAGCGTGATACTGATTTTAGAGATATACAATATTATCTTAGATATTTGTAATTTTCCAACAAAAGAGGTTCCCAGATTGCAAATGTTTAAGACAGCGTTTCTCAAACTGTGGGGTGCGCCCGCTATAGGGAGCATGATTACCTTACGAGGGGGCGCGAGAGTATTGAAAATCGAAAACAAAAGTTTATTTAAAAGAATTGTTAAACCTTAACCTGCACTGTTGCATTTCTGCAATATATGGTTTATTTTAATTCAACAGACTGAATATTTTTTAATTACCTACAAATCACTTATCTGAGAAAAAAAAAGATTACTGCAACAAAATACATGCTAATTTTGTCACTAGATGGAAGTACATTTTTTCCAGAAATCTCAAACAATTATAAAAATCTCTGATGCCTCAAGAACTGTGTTGTTGCTATAAAAAGAATCCATTATATTTTATTCTCCCTCTTGTTTATCGACAAAATAAATTACCTGGTAAGAAATTTAAACATTTTATAATGAATAATAAAATCCTCATATAAAAAAAATTTGTAATTTACAGCACTACTGCGCAATGTTGCACTTCTGCAACAAACAAAAAAAAAAATGACTGAAATTCAATTTAAAACAGCTTAATTTTTTTTATATATTTTTCCCTTTTATTATTACTTGAGAACCAGCTGATATAATTTTTTCATAGAAATTTAAAAAATTGGGAAGTTAAGGGTTAATTTACTGAAAGTAGACACAAACAAAATACATTTCGACATAATAAAAATAATATACACACTTACACCGATATAATAAACTTATAAATGTATCAGTACTGCACAATCTATTTGACAACTAATTTAACAATTCCAAGTTAAGAACAAGTTTAATAAATACCAGTGACTCCATGGGCTTGTCTTATATAAATCTATATACAAAATTTAACATGTATCTTTATAATTTTTTGTATGGTTGATAATTAATCCCTTAACTACCGATTAAAAGCACTTCTAAATACCACCGTTTTTCACGTAAGCGCGCGTATGTAATGTATTGAGGGGTGGGGTATAAAAGGAACAAAAAGAGAGAGAACAAATCCTTCGCAAAGACTATCAAAGTCATTTTATTGCATTCCAAAGCCTTTGGAATAACTTTATGAATAACAGTGCGCAGAGAAGATTGTACTTCGAAAAGTCGTATATATACGTCCGGGGCAATTAACGCACTTTCTGCGCGAGACGCTTATATACGCCGGAGGCACTTAAGAGGTTAAAGACATTTTGTAGCTTTAGTGTCAAAGTATATCGTTATTAATTAAATACATTGTTATTGTATGGAGGGGAGCGATTAAAAATTTAATTGAAGATTTGGTCGCAAATATTGAAAGTTTGAGAAGCACTGGTTTAAGAGAAACTTTTATTAGCAAAATCATAAAAAGAGTGAGTGAGAAAAGAAAGGATTGAAAATGAACTATAGAGAGCTAAAAGCCTTGAAGAAATATTACTTACTAGCCGTTACCCATCCGCTTCGTTGGGTATTTTATGACATTGCATGTCTACAAACTTTTTTTTTTACGTTATTGTTTTTGAAGTCCTATAATTTATCTTTCAATTGTATTGAAAATCATTCCTGTAGCCTTCTCTCTTGATTAAAAAAAGACAGGACTTAAATCTCTTAAAAAGAAATATAGTGATCATTTACGCCCTTGAAGCTCTTCCTCTTCGGAGCAGATTTCTGGAAATCTCCTTTTTCATTGGATCTTCATTCAACAAAAGAAACACGCTTACCAGATTTCAAATCTATAATTAAAATAGTTCAGAAACAGAAACTTTTTATTTATAATGGACCTGCTGGATCCACTGGGAGTCGATTTCCGCAAAATCCGTCCATAGTGCATTTATACTCATCAGAAGGATTATATTTGCCACACTTTAATTCTATAAGTCCAGTAGTTCAAAGATGGTTTTTGTTTTATCTATAATGTCTCCATAACCGTCTTGTGAGTCGGTTTTTTCAAAATCCTCTCGTAGTGAAACTCTACTCAATAGAAGAAACATGTTTGCCAGATTTAAAGCTTGTGAGTGTATTAGTTCAAGGACGGGAATTTTTGAAAAGTTTAAATCCTCCGTCATCCCTTTTGGATTACGTCACGTTGTGATGGGTCTATCGGCGCTTTTCAATTACTAATCCTCTTGGGGAATATTGGATCTTTAAAAATTATTATATTATAAACCTTCCCCCTAAGAAGAAGATGTGAGTATGTAAATTAAGACGTATATAAAGATTAGACTTTCAAGTTAGATTGAGAGATAGGTTAGACTGCTAACAAATGCCAGTGATTGATAATGAATGTGACCGGAATTTATTGAATGTGAAGTGAGGCGTAAATACTTTGTAGCTGATTAGTGTAATATTAAAGATTGACGATTTGTTAACTAGTCATTAAATTGTGTTAGGTCTGCTGATACTTAGAAGGAATATTGCTTGGAAGTAAGTGACTTGATTTATTAAGACTTCTCGTATCTCATCCACCTCGCTATTGCTTTTCATATTTAGTATTTGCTGCATCTCTTAACTTGGTTAATAGAATTTGTGTAGTTGTTTATAACTGAGAATAAATAGACGTTATTTTGAATAAGGCTAATCGTCCTTCCGACTATCCCACACTAATGAAATTCGCAGGACGACTATTACAACGTGTTCAAGTGAAGGGAAATATTAGTTATTTTTAGAAGTTATGCAAGTTGTTTTGGAAAAAGGTCTAATCGTTCAGGAAGGTCCGTGTAAGCAATTAAGATATTATTTTACTATAAATCGCGAATAAATAAGTCAAATACTTAATGTCTAATCCTTTTATGGAGGATTCCTGAATAAATGAAAACATCTGAAAATATATAGATTTTAATCCTTTTGATGTGAGATGAAATGTATTAGAGATTATGAATTAGAGAAAAATTTCATAAGATGAAATTTTTAAATGCGTCAAAATTCCTTAAATTCGTTGAAATTTATCTTCGAGATGTTTATATCAGTAAAGTGGGTCAACATCATGAGTTTACTCACTATTTTTACTGATACATCATACAAACAAACCTGTTACAGGAAAATTTACAATAAACAAAAACGTTCTCCTTTTTTTCAGCTTTTATACTTATGTATCTGAAAGTTCTAGAAAATTACTTTCTTGTATGATTTCCTGGTTTTAGCACAATGATCGTTCCACATTCGATTGGCTGATGCAATATTGAATCATCTCAACACAGAATTTTGTGACGTGGCACTTTTTTTTAAAATTAACCCCTCAACATCCGCCAGTGTATATGTCACAGGGAAATTAGGGATTTCATCAAATCTCTAAGGGAGATGATCAGTTCATGGAAGATATTAAAATAAGAAGGTGTAAGGTGATTTACCTAAGGAAAGTATGTTATTTGATCAAATCCCTAACCTGTTTCAATGAAATGATGAAATAATAGTGTCAAGAGTTTAAAAGTATTTATTTAAAAAATATGGTGCATTATATTTAAAGTAGAGTAAGCAATATAACAATAATCATTGTTACAAATTATTTTTCGAAATTAATAATATACCAGAATAATAAGATAATTAGGCTGATATTTTTTTCTTCACATGATACTGAAATATTATATTTTTATGGAAATCAAATGATGAATAAGAACTGAAATTATAAAATTATTTAAACAAAATGGCATAATTAAGAAAAATTTAAAAGTACACATTTCAAAAGAAATAAAAATTACATTAATGGAATGCTTCAGAAATATATCCTGTTCCTTTTTTTAATCTAACAGGCTTTTAGCTTTTTTTAAATCTAAAAATGGCCAGATTCCCTAATTTGTTTGTTTACATTTTTCAGTTGAAGTTTTTCCAGTTTCTAATTTCCAGGCATACAAAAGTGATGTATTAATTGAAAGATAATAATGAAAAGAATGTAACGAAATAAAAATTAAAAAACGTTTTTTAGGTCATTTTGTTTTGTGTGCGTCACGTCAGAAAACCGGAGCTGCCTGGCATGGCCGAAGAGAGAGGGGAGGTAAAAGGGAATGGTAACAAGCGAAAACACAGCTCTGCAAATGTTGACTAAAACAGTTCAGGGATTTGACCAAATCACTTACTTGCATCAGGGAAATGACCTCAAAGAGATGTTATTATAACATCTTCCGTGAATTCATCATCTCCCTTAGGGATTTGATGAAGTCCTTAATTTCGTCACTTCCCTGCGACTTATATATCCGTCTCGCTGAACTGGTACGTTAAGGCCCCCGGATGTATATAAAAGTCTTTCCGCACAATGCAATTCTTTTCTTTGCAAAATGCTTTTAGTAAAACTATTCCGAAGGCTTTGGATTGCAATAAAATGAGCTTGACAGTGTTTGTGAATGAGTTAATTATTTCACACAAGAATTTGTTTATTTGCGTCTTTTCTTTCAACCGCAATACACAACATACGCACACTTGCGTGAGAAATGGTGGCCGTGATGAGCGAATCAAGTAATTTTTAATCGGCAGTAAAGGGGTTAAAGTTACAGTTAAATCTGTATTTATCGTTAGAAAAATAAATAAAAAGAAACAAATATCACGCGATGTCTTGAAGGGTTCAGGAGCATATAGAAAATTTTTCAAGAAACTAAAATAGAGAACCACCATACATGTGTGTGTTAAATACATAAAATACCCGAATCTAGAGAAATATTTTTGAAAATGTAACTTTTTATTAAACACTAGCGGCCCGGCAGACATTGTCCTGTACACACACATGTCTTAAATCCGAACATTTCAAACTTTTTGAATAAGTTGTAATAATCTAGACCGTTTTGATGAAAATTTTTATATAAAAAAGTTATTACAATACCTGACGTCATCACATGCACAGTTACTACAATTCGACCCATCGATTGCGTGTAAGTAAGTGTATACTATGAATCAAGTTGAATATAGTGTAGAAGCTACTCTGAATAGAAACTTTAACTTAAATGATAAAAAAATAAAACTCGAGCTATTTTCATAACAGGTACATTTTTTAAAATCACAATAAATAAATTTATCGCAATGCCATTGAATGTACAATATTTTTGGTTAATCATTGATGGGTATAAATAAACAAATGCGAAGGTTTGCCTAACCTCCGACACGCAACATACAATTGGGCGTGCGAAAAAAAAAATTTTCCTCTCTTATTTCTTTATTTTCTGTCCACGCATTAGCGCAATAAACAGCACACAGGGGTAAAACAATTATGCGTTTTAAGGTTTTTAATTAATATCTTTTTAATATTAATTGCTATATCGGACCGAATTGTGAATTTAAACCATTTTCGAATCCACTTGAACCCCCACAAAAATGTCATTAAAATCGGTCCAGCCGTTTAGGAGGAGTTCAGTCACATACATACGGACAGAAGAATTATAGATATAAATATTTCTTTTTTTTCTTGCCACGCATTAGCGGAATAAACAACACACAGGAGTAAAACAATTTTACGTTTTAAGGTTTTTAAATAATATCTTTTTAACTAATTGCTATATCGGATCGAATTGTGAATTGAAACCATTCTCGAATCCACTTGAACCCCCTTAAAAATGTCAGAAAAACAGGTCCGACCGTTTAGGAGAAGCTCAGTCACACACACACATACGCAGGCACAAAAGAATTATATATATATAAAGCGCTAATGAGTTAAAAAGACATTTTTTTTAAGCAAATACAAAAGTTTTAGAAAGAAATATTTTAATGCTTTGCTGTACGAATGAAATTATACGTGTAAGAAAACACAACTATCTTTTTTTTTGTAGTCCTTGTCTTTTACTTCAATAAGAAACGTTAAACCTACAGAATTCCCGTTCATCATACTGTTCTCAAGTTAAGGCCCCTTTTTTACATGTATCTTAGGAACAAAAATTTTATTTTCATCCCAGAGCTTACAAGAACTCCATAAAACTAAGAAACGCAGCAGCCCATCAAATTTAACCCTCCCTTCCGCATTTTTTGCAAGCATTCTAAATATCTTGAGGAAACAACTTTCGATTCTTCTTGTTAAACTGAATCATGGTTTTTCGAAACTAAATTTTCACTTGATGTATGCAAAAATATTCATACTTTCCAAACAAAGATTCCATGAAAAATATTTTATTGTTTTTACGTAAAATGCGATATTAAATCATTCGACACAGTTTTTCCCCTTCGCGCAAAAGTCCAAACGAGATATTTTTAGTAGTTATTTTTTTTCTTTAATTTTTTTCAGTTTTATTTTAGTAGACAGAGCCTTGATTGATCTTTATATATATATGTATATATATATACCCCACGTTTTGGGAAACCCGGGTTTTAAAAAAACGAGTAAATGATAATTTTTTGATATGTCATTAGATTGAATACATGTATAAAATTGAAAAAAATTTTGACAAAAAAAAAACAAAAAATTTTTCCTTTTTTTCAAATACATTTATATTCTTTAATAATATATATATATTTTTTATAAAAGACTTCCAGAGAGTCGAACTATTTTTTTTAAAAATTCCCCTTATTTTTTTATAGTTACAACTAACTGAAATAATTATCGGCGTTTTTTTTTTTAAAATTCCTCCCCTCTGTTGTCGTAAAACATGGATAAATCTAAGTTATATATTTCAAAAAAATTTTAGTTGAGCCTCTGTACAGACCCTGAGCTATAACAGGGAAAATATTTATAATAGAAGCATTTAACAAAAAGGAGAATTTTTGAAAATTTAAATTTTATATGTTCATTTTTCTCAAAATATCGTACTTAAATAATTTTTTATTGTAATACTATTCTTAAGACAATTTTATATGCATTTTCTAATCTAAGTGACACTGAATATGATAAATATTATCCAGTAATATGCTTTTGCAAAATCACGGTTCCGAACATGGTCGGATACCTTAAACTTCAAAAATTCATAAAAAAAGGAAGAAATTATGGCAAAATGATAAAAACATGCAGTTTGCAAGATAAAATTCATAAGAAAGTTGAACTTTTTTGCAGCAAAAAAAAAATGTTTAGTTACTAAAATCACCGGTAGAGGTCATTGACTACCCAAAACACAATGAAAAAAACAACAACAGTTCGCTTGAATGGTTTGAAGAATCTGTCTATTTGGGGGATGGCCGTGAAGTGTGATCGACATTGAATCTTCATTGCTTCTGTGTTACTAATGCCACCTGATCGGCATGTGCCAGATCAAGGCTCATAAAATTTACAATAGCAGAAGGCTAGATTGTACGCCTGTCGTTAGCAGTAACTAAGAGCATCATGCAGGTGACAGTACGATTTGGCTAGTTTCCACCCCAATTTTGGGATAACGCCCTTGAGGCAGTTAGGCACCTCCCATCTCTCTTCCTCTTCCACCAACCTCACGAGAGGATTTGCATTTTGATGGTTATTTAGAGTACCTCCATGCCACTAAGGCACTATACATTTACAAATATCCATGCCTTCTCCGGGATTCGAACTCAGTCCCACCGGCACGCAGTCGTTCGTTTAAAAATTATCGCGAATGGGTCTCTTTTTCCTGAATGAAAAGAAAAGGATGAAGCACTAGGTATGTTCTGGGGTTCTGTATCAAAATTTTCAGGGCCTTTTTTTAGGAAAAGTGATTTTTGTTAATGGGGCTATTGATAACATTTTTACGATTATTTTTTGCTTACACATACTGGTTCCCCTTCAGCTTGGGGGTCCCGTATCATTGACACGCCTGATAAGGAGGCACCTCCGCCCCTGCGATGAAGTCATTACATCCCACCAAATTTACAGTCGGGTGTGACTTCATGACACATTTTCTTTTCGGACTATTCTGCTTCAAGAATCGTGTTCGAAATTTAGCTGGAAAGCAAGGACGGTAACCGCTGAGTGTTATCTCACTCTTTAGAGTAGGTGTGTCAAACTCGCTGCCCACAATAAGCATTTTTGCGTCCCAGGCAGTATATCAGCACACAAAAAATAAATAATTTAAATAATAATAATAAATAATTTTTAATAAAATACCAAAATTTCTCCCGAAATAGGAAAGATAGTAGCAGAGAAGAGGTGTCAAGATGACGTAAGCATTAAATTCTTCTTGTGTTCTTTTATTTATCTTTATTATAATGCATTATTCGAAATAAACGTACATTTCTATGAATATTGATTGTTTTTTTGTGGCCCACCTAAAGTTAGACTTTGTTTGTTTGGTCCGAGTTAGCCTTTGAGTTTGGCACTCTTGCTTTAGGGTAACGAAGTTCTGCCCACATTAAATCACAGGGGTGTGTGTTGTCTTTAAAAAAAACTTTATTCTGAATGACGCTCCTCCATACTATGCTAATAAAGTGATTGATTGATTTGGAGAAAACAATGATTTGTCCAGATTGTAAGATCGTATGGCCATTATGTTCACTCGATCTCACTCCGGTTGACATCTGAACGTGAAACTTTTTGATATCACTTGTGTAGCATTCATTCATGTCAACATTTTCCGAACTTCAAGATTCAATCTGTCGTGAGGCTCCTACAATTTATTCAGTGGCGTAACATACAACCCCGCTACTCTCGTTTTGCCGGGGGGGCAGGGTTCTAGGAGGCCCTAAGACTGACTGCTCTCCGTTACGCCACTGAATCCATTCCGCTATGTTGCATTGAACTGTAACGGGTATTATGAGTCGTCTTAGTTGTGTCAGACAATGTTCTGGAGGTCACGTTGAACAATTGCCTTTAAAGGGTAGATGAATAGAGCTTACCGCTTGTTGTCCTAATCGCTGAGTTTTGGGTCGTCAGCATCCTCTATCGGTGCCATAAATATTTTTTTTGCTACAAAATCTCCTACTTTCTTGTAAACCTTTTTGCAAACTTCCTTTCTTTATCATCATTTCTTCCTTTTTTATAAGATTTTAAAGTTTAACCCTTTATCTACCGACGGTACTCTTATAAGTACCACTCACTTTAAAATTACATATAATAACCATCTTTAAGAATACTCTGACAATACTTAGCAGGAATATTCTTCGAAATCCGCTCTTCCAAGATATATAACCTTACGGGTACTATGATGAGTATTTTAGCGGGGAAGGCGAATAGTTTTATAGCAGAAATTGCATTTTCAGCTGAAGGCGTTTTAAACGGATTGTGAAGATTGTTATTTTTTTTCCGAAAAATAGTTAATGTCAAAAGATAAGTGTCTTTTTTTTTTGTATGTTAATGAAGACCTTAGAAAACGATTTGGCTATTTATTTTATGTGAACAGTGTGTATAATTAATTTTACAGTTGAATATCTTTAATTAATTAATTAGCTATAACGAATTAAATTTCCCGAAGTTGAGTATTTTGTTTATGTATATCCCTTAATTTTCAATGTAGTGATTCCAAAAAGTATTGATGAAAAAACTGCAGTAAATCATAATGGGTGTAAATTAAACGAACTTTTTTTGGTATATTTGCCGATTTTTGGTTACCCAATACTTTTGTTGTAGAGGAATCCAGTTTTCGCTCTTTTTGAAGAGAAACTGCCCAATTATTCAGTTCAGCATTTTCTTTTCCGCCTCCGTTATCGTTTTCTTTCAATTAAAACAAGTAGCGAAGAGATGACTCTCAATTCGAATATCGAACACCACATAACGTTTTGACTTTTAAAAGAAATTTGCTTAGAATGGATGTGACTCGATAGTGATAAAAACGTTTAATTATTCTTTAAAAATTTCTGGTTTTTGTTGGATTTTTTGTTTTATCTTTTACAGTCACATAGTTATAATGTGTTTCCATAGATGGTGACACAGATAATTACCGTTTAGGTCTATTTTCATTACTATTTAAGAAAATGAAGATCTTCAAGAAATTTGGAAGATTTGTTTAAACCAATATCTGCAATATTTAATAAACGGAAAACATAATTTTCACCTACAATAACATGAAATATTAAAAAAAAAATGATTTAAAACTACTTTTGATGAAAGTAATTTTTTACATTCCTTTCTGAAATTAAACAACGTAAAAGAGTATTCAGGGAACCGGAACGTTTTCGATAACGCAAAACGAGCAAATTTTGGTTTTCGAAGGAACATTATTTTAAAAAACAAAAAAGCTCCATAAAAAAAAAAAATTAAAAAAAATTATGTCACACAGTTTGCATACCTTTCTTAATATACTGTAACATAAATTTTTTAAATGTGTACAATATTTTTAGAAGTATAAAGATTTTAAAAAATACACTTCAAAAGGTGCTTTAGCATATATGGTGTTGATTAGGTAAACGTATTTTCATTTTATAACATATAAAACCACAAAATATGCTGTTTTAGTAACAAAATAGTACATTTATTTAAATGCTTTAGTTTTTTTAATATTTTATTACTTAGAAATTTTTAAAAAAAGTTTGAATCTTGACTTTTTAAAATTTGGATAAAAACGGTAATTTTTTTTTTAGAAAATTGAATGTAAAAACAAAAATACTAACATTTTAAGGATTAAATTAAAAGCATTAAATGAATTATTACTATACAAAAGCTCATACCCCAAGTTTCACTAAAATATAACAGATAGAGTTTTCTACGAATGTACCTAAAAACTAGAAAACACATTTTGAGTTATATGAAAGCAACTTAATAAAATGATACACTTTACTAAAATTTGATATTTAAAAAACACACATTCTAAGTTTGTATATTCATCTTTGACTAACTCTCCTAGAGCATCCTTATTCCTTTTATTTTATCTTTCAATAATCCTGGCCTCTTTGCAGCTGTTTGAACCGTCATCTCGGCTTCACAAATTCTAACTTTGTCAATTTTCAAAGGCCTTCACAAGTGTTAATCTCTGGACTTATTTTTAGTTCTCTTACTACTTTTGTTCTTGCATGTACACCTTCATTAAAACATATCACTGCGTCCATTACACCAATTAACAATTTTTTTGTTCACAAAAGTGTTTTTTGGAACCTGATTCCATACATTTTAGTAAAAGTTCTTTTGCATCTACGTATCTAAATATATGTTTTAAAAATTATGTATATGTTTGTAATTATGTTTTTAATCTTTACAAGAACTAGTTCTGGGAGGGAATAATTGTACATGTACTTTTTATCTAGATACAAGAGATTTGTTGCAACCGAAATAGCCGTTGATTACATTTTAAAACTGCAATTACTCGGTTATTAAGCTTTAAACCTGTATCGAAATATAAATCTAAATATCGAAATATGCCTATATAAACATTTTTGTGAAATCAGCATTAAATTCACTTTTTTTAAAGATAAAAATTGAAAAATTGATTTTTTGAAGGTTAAGAATGTCTTGGTTCTCTTAAAAAAAGCTGTGTGTATCCGCTCCGTTGCACAATGGACTAAATTCATGTGACGTCATAGTCACATGATAACTCAGTCACGTGTTTTCAGCCAATCAGTTCATAAAATAATCCACGTCAGAATTACATCATAAATGTAATCACGCGTTTCCAGCCAATTAGTTCATGTGCTTCATATTCCCAAATTTTTTGTTTTTTTGCAGAAACTTTCTTTTAAAAAGTACATATTTGTCAACGATATTATAACGCACATAGTTAAACAAAATGCACGTCATTTAAAAGTATTCGTATAGCATAAGTTTTTTTTTTTAATTTTGAAAATTGTTTGATGAATTTTAACACGTGAACTCTTTACCCAATCATATCAAATTTAAAATGTTATTTATACTCTTTACAAGTTGAACAACTCGTATGTCATTTTTTAATTAATGGAAAACACGTGATTGCCGTTATCATGTGACCATCATGAATTTAGTCCATTGGAGTTTTCTCCTTGAGTACGGTTGCGAAAAAAAACGACTTTTTGATTATTAATTATTTTTTTCGATTTCGGTAAGAAGAGAAGAATCGTAATTTTAAAAACGACGAAAAAGTAGGAACCCTTTTTTCTTCCTTCCGATAGTGATTTGAAGTATGCGCAGAATAAAGAGTAATGCTTTTTTGTTAACTTTTGTACAAATATCACTCCTTGTAGAATTTCTATTTCGGGACTTTATATGAAAATTGATTTTCTTAAAGACTAAACTCCAAAAATATGTCTTTATTAATTCTTTGGTGATATTTTGTTTCTATCCCCTAACATATTTTCGCTTTTTATGGGCTCTCAGGCGTCATTACCTCAAAGAACCTCCTGGGAATTTTTATGTTTTTTTTATTCGAGTGAATGAGTGAATATTATAATGTCGCACTGTTTAGCTATACACGAGGGCTTTTTTTGCAACGGACCTCGTAATTTTGAACCATGGTCAAGTGTAGGATGACACTTGAGCTGGCACCCCCTTCTCCTAACTACCACATAACACTAACCAACGGGAGGACGTTTGACCTATCGACAGATTTATCGTGCATCGCCTCCCTACATGTTGGGTTTTCACTGGTACTGGGCTCGAACTCACGACACGCAAGCCACGATCTGATACCTTGATTACATGGCTACCGCTGCCACTTGTTTGATTCGAGAACCTCTGCTTGCGAAGGAGTTATACGTGTAAACAGGCATTACTATTTAAACACAATTGTAGTGAATAGATGACATATAGGAGAGGAAAAAATTACTACAAAATATCCCAAAGAGTGTCAGTAAATGCTAGCACCACGAGATAATTTGACGATTTTGAAGTTACTGTAAATCTAGGTTGTCTAAGTGTTATATGTCTAGCGATTGGCCTGGGAAAAGATTTTGAGTAAATCTACTAGAATATAGTAGTTCATTCGGTGCTTACGTAATATCGCAACAATCGCCAACGTTCAAGTAAGCTCGCCACGTTGGCAACCCCACCGGAACCGGCGCTAAATTGGCAACCATGCTTTGCTAAAAGCCCAATAGGTTGCGAAAAGACGTAAGTACCGTTCATTCTTGAAGTTTATCATTGGGTAGGCTTTATTTAAAGAAAAGTAAAATTGATGTTAATATATTATACCGTCGACCCATTTCATCAAATCAAAAGACAATGCCAAGTGACACGTTATGCAGACAATAGTGGAAAATCGTTCCACGCATGCCCTGAAACAATAATTACAATGACAGCATTTGATGACGTCTTTTGAATTGGCGACGATTTTTTATTTGCAAAGTTGTTGACGGTATAATACAAATACCTTATATTTTATACATTTTTAAGATTTGATTAGAAATTAACTCCATGTATATAAGTATTTTTTATATTTTTTTCAGGAAAATAAAAAATACACAGTACAATTTTTATTTTGTCTGCGATTAATTTACGACCCGGGAAACTGCCTTTTTGAATTTTAAAAAAATTATGGTTGGGTATATAGAACGTAAAATAATTTTTATTTTTTCGGGACCTTAAAAAAAAACTAAAATCAAAAATGGATTCAAAAATGAATTAATAATAGTGCATCACATACATAAGATTTCAATTAAAAATTTTAATTTTTCGCTACCATAATGTTTCTTCAAAAACAGCAACTTCCATTTAACTGTTGATTGATAATATCCGTAGCTATTATTACTTCTACAACTCCCATTTCGACTTCTGTTTCCATAAAGCATTTGATCTCATATTTAATTATGCATACCTGTGTTATTGAAGCAAATGTAGTGTCGTTTAATCCACAATTTTGTTAAGATCGAGAACATTGAGGAAATTAGTTTTTATTATTCATATGTTTTTTGGGTGTGGTTTATTGCTTCACTTTTGAGATGACTTTTCAGAAAATGTGTTTCTCATAATCGACACTTAACACATTATTTAATCATAAAAGCGCAAAATAGGAAACAGTTACTCTCATGTTCTTTATTAGGATCCTGCATCTCATGTCATTATTACGATATACATGGCTAAATTTTTTAAATTTTGTTGGAAACAGTATTAATAACTTTTATAAAATTGCATTCTACACGGTATTACTGAATTTGACCAAAAAATCTAGAAGGTGGTAGTATGTAGCATGGGGTTGACAAATCAACATAGAACACATGGGTCGCAAACCACATTTAGTCGATGAAAATCATGGTAATATTAGTCGCTAGAAGGACAATATTAAGGTATCCGACTACGTTCGGAACCGTGATTTTAAAAGCATAATGGGTTTTTTTGGGTATTTGAGTCACTTAGGGTTCGAATACATGTATAAAATTGTTTTAAGGACATTTTGACAAATAAATTTATTTAAATACAATATTTTGGCAAACAAGTAACTTAGAACAACCTTTTTTTCAAAATGTTCTCCTTTTATAAAAAAATGCTTCTAAAATAATCATATTTTGTGTGTGTGTGCTTATATAAAGTAAAGACTTCTCGAGAGAGTCTGAACTATTTTTTTTTTTTAAAAAAATCACTTTATTTTCAAAGTTACAACCATTGAAATAATTATCGGCGTTTTTTTCCTAAAATTTCTCCCCTCTGTTGTCGTAAAACACGGATAAACCCACTTCTAAGTTATATATTTAAAAATTTTATTTGAGCCTCTGTACAAAAGGTCTGAACTATATACAGGCATAATATTATTATAATAGAAGAATTTTTGACAAAAGGAGAATATTTTGAAAATGGACCATTCTAAGTCCATTTTTTGTCAAAATATTGTATTTAAATATTTTTTTTTACTGTAATACTATTCTTAAAATAATTTATAAACATTTTCTAATCTAAGTGACACTCAATATCATAAATATTATCCATTTATACCTTTTACAAAATCACGGTTCCGAACGTAGTCGGATACCTTAAGATCTCGTTAGTGCCTATAATCATCAGAAGTTGGGATTTTCCCCAACTGCTTGATGTATCTAGTCCTAAGTCAGCGTTTCTCAAACTGTGGGGTGTGCCCCCTAAGGGGGGTGACAACTCTACGAGGGGGGTGCGAGCCTATTGGAAAGTTAAAAACAAAAGATAATTACAAAAATATTAATTTACTGAAAGTAAACAAACAAAATGCATTCTGACATAGCAAAAAATAAAATACATTTTGACTGATAGAATACACTTATAAATGTATCAGTACTACACAATGTTTTTATAATTAATTTAACAATACTAAGTTAAGAAAGAGTTTAATAATTACCAGTGACCCCATGGGATTGATAGATATAAAATTATATAGAAATAATTCAAACTTATCTCTGGATAATTTGTATGGTTTATAATTAATCCCTTCACTGCTGATTAAAAGTTACGCGATTCGCTCCCCAACGCCAACCGTTTTCCACGTAAGCGTCCGTATGTGATGTATTGGAGGGGGGAAGGGAGAAAAACAAATAATCTGATATAAGTAAATCCTTTGCAGCACCTTCGAAAAAAAATGTGTGAAGGTCCTTTTATTACATTCCAAGGCCTTCGGAATAATTTTATGAATAGCAGTTGATAGAAAAGATAATATTTAGGAAAGACGTATATATACGTCTGGAGCAATTAACACTTTGACTGAGCGAGTTGTTTATATACGCCAGTGGAACTTAAGTGGTTAAAGTCGCCTTGTACCTTTAGCGTCAATGTATAATATTATTGAATTCAATACATTGTTATTGTATGGGGGCGAAGAAAATTATGATTGAATATTGTGGATCGGAAACATTGTAACTTTGAGAAGCACTGTCCTAAGTGGGTTGTGCATCAAATATTTCTTTAGAACCCCTTTAAAATTTCACAATTTTTTACTTACATATGTGGGTGGCTCTCTAGCTTGGGGTTCCGTATCATTGGATACGGCTGAGACGGTGATAGCTACGCCCCTGCTCCCAACGAATAAACTAGCAGAATTTAGGCGTTATTTTAGAGACATCCCGTATATATAGAAAAAGAAATTTTGTTTTACCCCACTGTAACTTCCCCACCTTCCTTGGGAATATGTTTCCGCAATACCCTTTCTGTATGGATTTCTACTAAACAAAAGAAATATGACCGCCAAATTTCAAGTCGTGGAAAGGACGTTTGCAGGACTGAAATTTCTGGAGATCTTGGATGAGAGTGAGTCGCATTTTTCAAAAAATTGATTGATAGATAACCATTTTTAAGCTCATGAATCAGCACCCCTTAGTTGTTTATTTGCGTAAAACCCTTTCTTAAAGGATCTCTGCAAAATTAAAAAAGAGAAACACAACTATCAAATTTTAAAGTCTGTATATCTAATAAAGTTCAGTAAATCTTGCGAATAATTGAGAATCAATAGCTTTTTTCTTTGCATAAAGACCTATATCTAGTTATTTTCCACATTGTGAATTATTTAGATATGTTTTGCACATTATAGTGTTTTAAGGATTTTCTACAGTTCAAATAATTACGTTAATTATATTATGTTTCAGATCAGATGTTTTCAACCTGGGTTTCATAGATCCCTAGGTTTTTTTTGGAATTTTGAGGAGGTTTCTCCAAGGAATCACCATTTGTTTAATAAAAGCTACTATATTTTAGTAAATTTTAAATTTTTATAAAAGATCGAATTCTTAAAGACAATTTGCTTTTAAAAATAAATATAAATTAATATTTAACGGATAAAATTATATAAGTTTGAATGGGATATTCCAACTTTAACATCCTATTTTCCTGCTCTTTTATCAAGAGATTCCTTCAAGAAACCGTTACGCTCAAAGGGTTTCCCTATATGTGAAAGTTTGTATACTCCTGCTCTAATTTAAAAAAATATATATATAAAATAAAACATTAATAAAAACAATTGCATCTATTATTTTGAATGTGATTTTTAATATAACGCATATAATTCTCTAAAATTTGAAAATAAATATATCCGTTAAGCTTTTGTATTCGTCTATAAAATGAAATAGAATTTAATAATTTGAGATTTTCTTTTTACAGTAAACGCACGAAAGAGGATTTAAAGTGAGTCTTTCATTTTTTTTTACAAGCTAAGCGAAAGAAATGAACTTTAACAGCAAAAACTGAAGAATGCATTGAAGAAAATATAACAGAAATACATGTGCAGCGTTTTTTCTTGTTAAATAGAACATGTGCAATATTTAATATTTTAGATACAAATTTAATGTTCATCAGACATCTTAAACTTTTAGTAATCATTTTTTGGAACAAAAACTCTTCTTCAGCCTTTGTAACCACGAAAAATAAGAACACCTTTCATCCATCCATAAAGTATGTTATTTCATGAACATTTTTTCCTAAAAGCATACAAAATTCAATCATCTCGCTTTCTAAATATGGTGAGGAAACAACTTTCGATGCTTAGTTCTTTCACTCTATACTAAGCTGCGATTTTGTTAACCAAAGACTTCAATTTATGTATTCAAATATATTCCTCCATTCTGGACGAAAATTCATTCAAACTAACTTTATTTGTCTTTTCAAAAAATGTAACGAAAAAGAAAAAGTCAAGTTAGAGATGTTTTTCTACTGCCAACACACTGCGAATGACTTTTTCTTTTCGTGCTTCCTCCTTCGTACATAAGTTATTTAGTTTTAGTAGTATGAAAAAAAAAATCAAGCTCGAATCTTTGTTAAAGAATCCTATTATGGTACACTTTTCAGAGATTTGTGTTAATATTCATTGTGATTTTTTGACATTCAGTGTCCCCGATTTTCTAAACTTTCATTCGCTTCTTTTAAAATTTAGCATTTCAACCAGCAGCGAAGAAATACCTCAGTTGGGATATCCAACACTGGACGACCTTTTAACCTTTAGGTTAAAAGTTTTTTTCTAACGATTCCCCAGGGAGAAAAAATGGAAGCTTTTTGGTTGTAGTTAGAAAGTATAACATTAATTAAGAATTTTGAAAGTTTCGCCATATTGGTGCATTATCACCTTCCCCATCAAGAATAATTGATCTTCCACGAATGTGTTTCTTCAGACAAATAGTTGTTCCTTTCTGTTTTATTTTAATTTTCCTTCCCTTTCTCCCACATCTCTAGACGTGGAGGCGAGATCCATACACGGTGTTTCTGAATAACTCCATTTAAAAAAAAACAACGTTAGAAGAATATATCTAGAATTTAACTAAGATTTAAACTAAAATTACTAACTAACTAAACTAAAACTAAACTAGTTAGAACTAAAATTTAAAATAGATAACATATGCTATTGGTACTTTAAGTAAAAACAATTAAAGAAAAGTACAGTAATACTTAAATTTACCCTCCCCTGACTTGCTCGAATTCGGAGATATGCGATTTTTTAATCTCATCTATTCGTCTTTTGTTTGAGGGGAAAAAATGGTAAATTTGGTAATGTTACTAGAGAATTAGCTTATTTTGCCAGGCAAATCAATAAAGAAGAGAACAGTGATGACGTTTAACAACTGCTGGATTCCCACAATCATCAGTTGACAATGAAGGGGCTCATAGAAATGAACACGAATGCGGCTATCATGGGACCAAAATTTGAAGCGTGATTTATCTGAAAAGACAACTTGGTGCCAATCAGCTTGCCAGGCTCTGTGCTCATAAGCCCATTGCAGACGCAGCCGTTGATGGTTTGCCGTGAGGGGGAAGGATCCTGTATAAATGCACCCTTGCACTCAATCCACGGTGCAGCAGACGTCGACGAATTGACGAAGCCGACATTAGTGCACTTGTAGTAGTAGATCAATGTGCTGCCAAATGCCTGGATGAAGCTCTACTATCATTTACCGCCATGCGGAAAAGGTGTCGATCGTCACGCGCTGACGTCTCTCTCGTCGTTCACTGCCAGTTTTTCGAGTTGTTCGGTGCTCGTCGGTCTCCTGCTTCCAAACTCGCATCGTTGTGGAACTGTTCCGCTCCACATGAGCTCCTATTGCGCGAAAGGAAAATCCTCCATCTCGAAGGTCAATAATCTTCCTCCATTCTAACTCTTGGAATTTCTCCTTATTTCGTCGGGGAGGCATACTTAGGTCTCACTAAACGTTCGCCACTAACAAATAATCACTAATTATTTTCAACGTCCCTCTATAGCCCTCCATTTATATGCTTTCAGCATCAATTCAGAGGGCGCTGCGCATGCCCCAGATGCGCAGTGGCTCTGAAATTTTACTATTTTACGTAACATCTTATAATTGATATTTGCTGCAAAGTTCATTTAATTCTGATGATTCCTTCATGGTGTTGATATTTACAAACAGCAGTGTACCATCTAATAAAATAAATCTTTTTTCTCAGTTCCTTTTTAAGTCTGGGCGAAATTGGAAATTTAGAAGAGTGGGTTACCAGAAAGAAGCTGGTGTAAAGGTTTCCGAGAAGGTTTAGCAAATGATATTGGATCTCCATGACAATGTCCATCCACACCTCTGAAAAAACCCAGGCAACTTAAGAAAATCCGTTGGGAAATGTTAGAACACCCACCGTACAGTCCGGATTTATCACCCTGTGGCTTCTTGGCTTTCAGTCCACTGAATATATATATAACGTTTCCATTTGAACGATGAAGTGAAGGAAGCTGTACAGGACTTCGTCAAGAATTAGCCACGTTCTTTCTAGAGTGGACATAGATCTGCTACCGAAATGATGTAGCAACCCCAAGAGCGATTTCCTTTAATTTCCAATAAAATTATTCTTTTTATTGAACCTGTCCTTTTTTCATTTGGGCAATCCTTATATATTATTTATATTTCGACTCGACGATCAATTACAAAAAGGAATAATTCTCTTTTTCATAATTTATATTCGAATCTAAAAACATCATGTCGATAAACACATTAGATTTGAAAAGATATTACAGCAGTGCTTCTCAAACTTTCAACATTTGCGACCCAATTTTCAATCATAATTTTCATCACGCCCCCTCCATACAATAACAATGCACTGAATTGAATAATAAGATACTTTGGCGCTAAAGTTACAATAGGACTTTAATTATAAACCGTACAAATTTTCAAGATAAGTATTAACTTTTGTATATAACATTATATGACAAGCCTATGAAGTCACTTGATAATTATTAAACTTGTTTTTAACTTATTATTGCTAAATGAACTATCAAATACATTGTGCAGTGCTGATACAATTATAAATGTATTATATCAGTGTAAATGTGTATCTTATATTTTTATTATGTCGGAATGTATATCGTTTTGCTACCTTTCAGAAAATTAATAGTTTTTTAAAAATAATTTTTGTCTTAGACTTTTAGATATGCTCGCGCTCCCCACATAGTGTTATCACGCTCCCTTAGGGAGGCCCACCCCACAGTTTGAGAAACGCTGTATTACAGCAATAGGAACTAAAGAAGATTCAACTTATTTTAAAATATTCTTACGTCTTTTAATCTGATTTGAATTGAACTCATTTACAAAAATTATTCATGAGCTAAAAATTAAAAGTTTCTATTTTTATATAATGCCCTCGGATAATTTATAAACAGGGGGATATTCATTCGTTCCTAAGTTTATGAAGTAAGTTTGTATTCACTTACAAGTCTCTTGAGAAGTACATAAAGAGTAACAAACTTTCAAGATCACATGTAAACACTTTTGCAAAAAAAAAGAAAAGAAAAGCACCCTGTGTGAAAGTAAAAAATAAACTTATCATCTCAAAACTTCGCATTAAAATTTCTCTACACCAAGTATGCAAATGATTAATTTTTCAAGGCTTATGAATGTTAAATTTGATCATGAAGAATACACCTATGTTACATCTAATATTACATAAAACTGTTGTTGCTGTTGCCACCCAATTAACAGTGTCAGATCAAGGTCCACGTAACTCAATGTGACACAGGATTATTTTATATGCATGTCGTTAGCCGCAACAGTAAGCACCAAGTGGGTTACTGTATTTAATTCTGCTCGATTCCACCCCGATTTTCAGGAAGAACACCCTTAAGGGGAATGGTCAGAGGCCCTCCACCAATATCACGAGAGGACTTGAGGCTCGCCGAATATTTAGAGCAGTGGTTCTTAAACTGGCCCGTGGACCCCTGGGGGTCCACAATGCTTTTGTAGGGTGTCCATGGAGTTTTTCATGTAACGTTGAGATTTTCCTCTTTTATAGACTTTGAAAGACCTCGTGTAAAAATTGAAAGATGTACCCAACTAGACAAGATCACTAAATTTTCTCCAATGAAATAACTCTACTAACACTTTACTTTGATCAAGAATCATGTCAAGATAAAGTGGGGAGGGATGTTCAAAACCTTGGAGGTCTTCGAAGTCAGGCCGATACAGAAAGAGGGCCGTGAGGATCGAAAGTTTAAAAACCGCTTATTTGAAGTGTTCCTGTGCTGCACTAGCAGTAAACATTTACAAACATTCGTGCCTTCTCTGGGATTCAAACCTAGGTCTTACGGCATAGCATTCAGCTTCACTAATCACTGTACTGTTCTGGTGACATACACGTAACTATATTTGATGGGTATTTCCTCATTCTAATCGTTATAATTTTCAGGGGACGCAACCAATAATACCTTTATGATGTTTTCGAAGACTGTTTTACCATTAGGGGTGACTTCTAAAATCCAGTTCATACCTTGTAATAAGCCGATACCTTCCCCATATGGACACGGCTGTACATAGGTGTTGGCATAAATGATTGATCCAAGCAACTTATTAATGAGGAAAGATTCTGGGAGTATAAACACGAAGTAAGATTGATTGATTGCTGGACAGATCCAAACTGCCCCAATGCCATCGTTATTCGTCGAATGAATGCGCCTTTATGGCCCCACCCCAGATAACTTGCATCAGTGTTTTGGGGGGATTCTCGGGCCCTTTAAAAAAAACAATCTTAAAATCGCAAATAAGTGTTAGAGCGATGACGCAATGTGATATGGGTTGAATCCCCAAAAAAGGATGGATGTTTGTAAATGCATTGTGCCTCTCTCTATGCGGGTGGGAAACCCCCAAATATTCGTAAGGGAAAATCCTCTTGTGAGCTTGGTGGAAAGATACCCACGCTCAGGGTGTTCTCCTCAAAAAAAGGTTTTTTTAAGCCAAAAGTATGTTGCCGTATTGTTTTTAAAGGTGGGGTAACACCGACATAAAACAGCCCCTTTTCGACGATGATTTTCAGGGGTTTGATCGGTTAATTGATCAGGGGGATTTGAAACAAAAATCCTAAAGAATCACAATTTAAAAAAAACAGCAAATAAAATTTACATTCTAGAAGAAAAATCATTCAAATAGCGTAGAATAAGCATTTGATTATAGTATAAAGAATCATCCCCCTGCTATTTTTAATATTTAACATTGTTATTAAATTTATAACATTTGAAATTTTAAATGACCATTTTTTTTTAAATGTTTAAAGACCCAATATTCTATTCAGGATAAAGACCTTTCAATAAAAGCAATGCATCTGCAGCCACAATTTACAAAACGTTGTATTAAAATATACCTTATTTATAATTTCTCATTGTATAGTTTGAGACCGAATTATTACAACCATATTGATAAAAAATTTCACTCTAGCTTTTAACTACATAAAAACAATTTATTATGAGTAGAATATGAACTGAAGTTTTCATATATTCTGAGAAATAAGCGGTTTGTTATATACGTCATTACAGTTTCGCCGAAAAGTACAATGTTGCACCGTTTATCCTTTTTGTTTCTGCATTAAGTTGATGGGTTACCGTTTCTGTTTCTTGTATCCAATTCAAACTCCACGAACATTGTTACAATTTTTTAGTTTTAGTGTAAGAAGTGCATTAGAATAATGGTCCAAAACAACTTGTAACTGCTTGGAAATGCATTTAAGAGGTTGAAATATGTTTTTACGTTCAAACAATTAAAGCGTTACTTTGTTCAATGTGTGGCTCTGTAAATTAAGTCTTTGAAGGGATAAACCCAAACACAAAAGTAAATAAAAATGTTGCTCTTAATCTCCGAACCGTTATTTTTTTCCTTTTTGATAAACTTTGGTTTTACAGAAAAAATTTTAAAAGATTTCTAAAACCTAAAGTGTGATTTGTTTTGAGATTTCTCTCCCTTTTTATGTATACTATATATATGCATAGACAAAGTGCCTGGAAACTATTCTGTGATTGTAAGTATTTTTATAATAATATGCTTAATTAACACCTGTTAAACAATGAATCTTAAAAAATTGGACTTGTTACGTAAAGAAATTAGCAATCGAATTATTGCTCTTTATAAAAAATTGGGTTTTTGCATTCCTAAGATTAAGTTTTCATATATATATTTATCACCTAAATTCCATAAGAATCCAGTTAAATTTAGAACTATGACAAATGGTTTTAAAAAACATATATCATTACTTTGCAGGCAAAATGCTTCATAATATTATACAAAACTTCATTGATAAGCAATATAATAAAGCTATAATTAAAAATAATAAAGATATTATAGATTTTTTTTTAAAAATAAAAAAATTTATTCAGTTTATAGTTTTGACTTTGAAGATCTTTTCAATTCCATTGATATCAATGATATTATTAAAATAATTTTAGAAAATCACAGTAATTATAATCTTAATATTAATTAATAGTAATTATAATCTTAAAAGAAAATTACATTAATTATAATGGTTCATTATATAAACAAACTAAAGATATACCACACACACACACACACACACACACACACACACACACACACACACACACACACACACACACACACACACACACACACACACACACACACACACACACACACACACACACACACACACACACACACACACACACACACACACAACACACAACACAACACACACAAAACTATATATATATAAATAGTGTATATTTATATATAGAAAATATATATGTGAAATAAAAATTAGGATAATAGATACCTATGACATGCCAGATAGGTATATTATTTTATATACTTAAATACGGAAATGAGGATGCATAAGGGACTCCATAAGAAATTTTAATCGAAATTCAAGAGGGGTGTGATTTTAGAACCAAAAAATGCTAATTGTTATGACTTATATATTTCTTACATATTTTTTAAACAAAATGCCTCCTTGACGACTTGTAAAGATGGTATTCATAAGTAACGAATGGTTTTAAGCTAATTTCTATTATCATTGATGATAATTGTGGACTGAGAAATCGTGCTTTTGGAGGTTTAAGTTTTGGAAGATGTTCCAGGAATGTATTAAAAACTGAGATGTTGTTATTTAAATTTAAATGGGAACTTACATTATATCATAGATGGTGTATTCTGAGAAATGAAAGTTTATATTAAAGTCTCAATTTAAACAATACAATAGCTATTGGTGAAGAAACCCATGTGTTTGAACATCGTTGAAGTGATGAGGTCGACATCTGAGCAGGCATACCACTCTCTCTAAAAAGTTCAAAACCATGCCAACATAGGGACTTGATCGTTACTAGACCTAATGCGAACACCTCCGCCTCACGGTGGGTCTTCAGTGCATCATACTTTGTACCCAGATTCGTCAGTATCAAGCCAGTGCCGGATTCGTCATCGAGATTGTGCAGTTATTGTATTATGAAGGTTAAAAAAACAATTATATTTTTCAATACTGGGTTCCGTAACTCAAGAATGAAGCTTTCCACAATTTTTCAAAATTTCTCTGATTGAAAAAGAAATTTATTAATTTTACTGACTCTGATCTGAATTGAATTCAGTGGCGCAACGGTCTTCTGTGCCTTTTTCAGTTTTCGTCACCTTAGGCGCAGTGGTGCATATGGAGATGTTTCGGTCAAGTGGCCAGTCTGACACGAAACCCACAGTGTTTTGCTCCAAAGCAAGTTTGGTACTCATTTAATGACCCACTGAAGGGATTGAAGACGGAGTAGACCTTACTCAGCTTGGGATTTGAGCTCCGGACCTGTGGCGGGAAGCTCTATACACTACCACTCAGTCCCTGGACTTTTTGACTATCATGTAATATTACCAAAAACACATACATCAAGATATACTGAGTAGTACTCAAAAAGTATAGTGGTACTTAAGTGGTCAAGGAAGCGCTTCTCAAAGTTTCACTATTCGCGACCCAATATTTAATCATAATTTTCATCACGCCCCCCTCATACAATAACAATGTATGGAATTCAATAATACTATATTTTGATGCTAAAACTACGATACGACTTAACCTCTTAAGTGCCACCGGCGTATATAAACGTTTCGCTCAGTCAAAGCGTTAATTTCCCTGGGTGTATATATACGTCTTTTCGAAGTACGATCTTTTTTGTTCACTGCTAACCATAAAATTATTCCGAAGGCTTAGGAATGCAATAAAAGGACCTTCACAATGTTTACGAAGGATATACTTATTTCAGATTATTTGCTTCTTTATTCCATGCCCAAATACATCACATACGCACGCTACGTGGAAAACGGTTGGCATAGAGAAGCGAATCAAAAATTTTAATCCGAGTTAAAGGATTAATTATAAACCATACAAATTATCAAGTAAGTGTTTTTTATATAATTTTATATGACAATCCATGGGGTCACTGGTAAATATTAAACTTTTTCTTAATTTATTATTGTTAAATTAATCATCAAATCCATTGTGTAGCCCTGATACATTTATAAGTGTAATATATTAGTGTACTTGTGTATTTTATTTTATATATATATATAATGTCAGAATGTATTTTGTTTGATTACTTTCAGTAAATTAATAATTTTTTTAAAAAAAATAATCTTTTGTTTTCGATTTTTTATATACTCGCTCCCCCCTTCGTAGAGTTGTCCCGCTCCTCAAGGGAGGCGCGCCCCATAGTTTAAGAAACGCTGGGTCAAGGTCATGGACTCATGGCTGGCGTGTCTTGAATTTTAGCCTAGGGCCGCTGAAGACCCCAAGCAGAGGAGGCCGATACACGTTAAATCTGTCGAGGCTCCAACTTCCTCCTGTTGTAGAGGGTGGTGCCAGTTCATGTGTCGTCCTTGTCACTTGACCATGGTTCAAAATTACAAGGCCCGTCACCAAAGGCTTCATGCAGCTTTATAGTGCGACGTTATTTTAACTCTCACCCTAACACAGTGTTTCTCAAACTGTGGGGAGCACCCCCTCTAAGGAGCGGGATAACCATGCAAGGGGGTGCGGGCATATTTAAAAGTTAAAAACAAAAGATTATTTAAAAAAATTGTTAATTTAGTGAACAAAATATATTCTGACATACTAAAAAAATAAAGTACACATTTACACTTATAAATATATCAGAACTATATACGCAATGTATTTTGTAATTAGTTTAACAATACTAAGAACATGTTTATTAATTACCATTGACCCTAAGGCTTGGCATATATAAAATTATATGCAAAAAATAACACTTATCTTGACCATTTTGTGTACAGTTTAAAATTAATCCCTTAAATGTCAATTAAAAATTAAGTGATTCGCTACCCAATGCCACCGTTTAATAAGTAGGCGAGCGTATGTGATGTATTGGGGAGAGAGCAGGTAGAAAAGGAATAAATAAGTCAGTCTTTTCTGAAATAAGTAAATCCTTCGCAAAAGATCGCATTTCGGAAAGACGTTTATATATGTCCGGGCCAATGGATTCAATGAATGAGTGAGATGTTAATATATGCCGGTGGCACTTAAAAGGTTAAAGTCTTATTTTAAGTTTAGCGTCAAAATATAGTATTATTGAATTCAACACATTGATATTGTATGGAAGGGGGGCGATGAAATTTATGATTGAATTTTGGGTCGCAATTATTGAAAATTTGAGAAGCACTGCCCTAACACATTTAATTCGTTATGGATTATACAATCTTTTAAAAACAAAATGTGTTCCTTCTGTTACATTTTCTTCAAAAATAAAGGAACACGAAATAAAACACGCAAAGAAAATAATATTCAAAAATATTCATAACTTAAACTTTGCATGTGTAAAACTAAAGCTCATATTTTACTATGACTACTATCGTTACATTTTTAAGCATCCAATAAAACTAAAATGAAGAGCATGTTATTCAATACAATAAATGGAAGCTTTATTACTTTTACATTTATCCGTTACTACACCCATAGAAAAAAACTGAAAATTTGTTAAGAATTTAAAGTAACTAGATGAAACGCTACACACGTTGAGATCGATAATCGTAAATGACAGCCATTGAAGAGACATATTGCAACATTAGAACGAAAATTTCGTTTCCAAAAGGATATTAATAATGTTTTTTTAGTTTATTCTATTATTCGAAAGACTGTTATGCTTACGAAAGCAAATAAAATATAGGCGAGATTTAACGTTTAAAAGCATTTCCTCGAGTGATGCAGAGAAGTTCCAATACTGCTTAAGGCTTTCATCTGCCTCCATTTTGAATTTGTGAGAGCAAAATCTCAATACTATAGCAATTATATTCTTCTCCTGAAACTTAGACTTGTGCTTTGATTTGAATACAATAAAGGGCAACCGAAAGAGCAAAAAATTGGGAAGGTCACTTTAAACATACATTTATATATATTCCTCGATATTAGAAAATATTTCTTAAAATCTGAAAACTCTCGTAAGAGTGGGTCATTAAAAAAGATGTAAAAATATTTCCAGACTACGTATAAAAAATGCAATTCACAGAAATTCTGTAATTGGAGGCGTGTCCAGAAACTAAGTACCACTTTGAAAAAAACTCGCAAGAAAATTCTTCTTTCGAAACAAGTTTTTTTTTTACAGAAAAAAGCACGCCGGAAGCTATTCTTTATATGGTTGGCATAATTGCTTAGACATTTGTCATATCGGAAAAGGAACTTGTTTATACCCTCTTGAAATAAAGATGCCTCCAGTGATTTTAACAACTATTGAACAGCTCTTAGTGGAAGCTCATCACAAAGCAATCTCGTTGTGCACAGTCGGTTTACAAGAAGTTTCTCTCACTTTTCTAACCAAACCATCAATAACAACAGAGGGCTCCCCACTCAGAAATTAATCATGAATATTGTCGAACTCACTTTCTCACCAATCCATCACTCATTCTATTTTCACCATAAACCTTTACAAGTTAAAGATGAATGTCAAATGACTCAGCATACTTTGGGTTCAAAAAACGGATTATAAGACACACTTCAATATCGACGATATAGGCTAGGGATGGCGAACCACTGGCACGCGTGCTATTGATGGCACGCGGCACAATATTTTGGGCATGCCACTGATCAAACTTGATTGATTCTTCAATCAAGGAATTTTCAGTGAGATTTTCTCAGTTCAAAAAGTTATCAGAAACGCTCGAGTTTATTATGTACCCTGATGTGACATTATTTGATATACTGAACTTGCTGAAACTCGGCGTTGGAAACTGAAGAATTTGAAATGGAACTTATTGATATCCAGTCAAGTTCAATATAGATTAAAAAATTTTTTGAAACAAGGAAAATTTAGAATTGATTGAAACAACAGAAAGATTAACAAGCAATATATGTAAAAATGCCAGTAACGAAATTTTGGAAACATTAAATTCGATTCCAGATACGTTTAACTGTTTGAAGAAGCTGCCTCATGTTATTTTAACCGACCTATTCCTACAAGTCATTATTTTCAGAGATGAATAACATTTAAAGACTCGCTTAGAAACTATTTGGCAGATGGCTTCAATTCAGCATGCATTCTGCAAAAAGTAAAATCTTACCCAATCCTGATATAATTTTATTGCCTTCTAATCTGCAACAGCAAAAATCACACTGTTACTTTATATAATTTGAATTATACGTTTATAAAACATTTACTACTATAAAATACAAAATGTATATTTTTCTGTAGTAAATAGAGTTTTGTGTTGTTAGTATTTAGTTTTATAATATTTTCCCAATAATCACAATTCAAAATAATTTGACAGCACGTGTATACTTCATTTAGCATTTCTTTAAAAAAAATGATTATATACTTTAGAAAAATCATTATATACTTTAATTGACTTGTCTAGTTATTTTATGAAAAACCTAATTATTCTATGAAATAAATGAATTATACACTTTAACGGTAACATATACATAAAGAGAAATAAATTTTAGATTTAAAAACAAAACAAAAAAATTAGTCTTCTTGTGGCTGTTTTAGAAATCACTTGTCTAACATATAAAGAAACTTGAATTCTGATACTTTAGGAAGAGTTCTTAATATATGAACATTCAAATCCATACTGAAAACTTTCGAAATGTCGTATAATCACATATTCCCAAACCCTTAGTTTTACAAATTAATACATTATTACAAGGTATTCATGATGTTTTACGGTTAACTTTGATGTAAGTAATACATCAAAACTGAAAATTCCTTTAAAATTGATACAGAATTTGAGGAAAATCATTTAGACGCTACAAAATATCTCTTTAGACAAAAATTAAAAATTGCTTTTTATGTATTTTCTGGGCAATTTATGACTTTTTTGTTTCCTATTTTGCCTAAAACAAATTGTGAGAAGATACTAATGTTTAATAAAATGGAGCAAATACATGTTTCAATTCATAAGTTTTGTGATGAAGTGACATTTTATATTAAAAATACAATTTTCTCAAAATGATGTTTTTAAAACTACACGTATCTTTTTCTCAGAATCTGCTACATGAATGCACCTGCAATTTTTACTGCATGTTACTGATATGTAACTATACGTATATACTGAATTTTTTTTTTTAGATATTCCTAAAATATTTGTCTAGAGACCAAGTATTGTAACAAAAAATGACAAGTCTTAATAAATTCATAGTGATGTTTAGTAAATAATCGTTTTTGAAAAAAACTAAACAATATATTTGAACAATATATCTTCAGAATAAATATAAATATTTATTTATTGTGCAGACAAGTTTTTAAGCTTTCGTATTCAAAAGGTTCTCCATAAAAGGTACATAGATAGCTGTTATGCGATGATTTTTGTCGTTGCATGAAAAGCTTGCTAAATACATAAATTACATAAATTTCATGTTTAAATACATTACAACAGTTTTGTTTCGGCTGTTTTGGAAATCATTTGACCAGTTTAGAGAAACGTTTGAGAACTGATACTTTTAGCAATACTGTTTGCATGTGAATATACAAAATCAAAATGAAAACTTTCGAAATGTCGTATAATCATACATTCCCAAATCCACACCAAAACAGTTATACATTTTCACATTATATTTATGATTATTTAAGGTCAACTTTGATATTTGCAATGCATCAAAGCTAGAAGTTCTTCAGAAATTGATACAGAATTTGAGAAAATTGATGTAAATGCTACAAAATATCTCGTCATACACAAACTGAAAAATGCTATGTATACATTTTCTGGGCAATTTCAGTAAAATAGGGGAAAAAAGTCTTAAAATAAACATAGAAGCTAATGTTTTATAAAATGGGACAAATACATGCTGTAATTCATAATTTTTGTGATGAAGTGACATTTTTTATTAAAAATGCAATTTTCTCAAAATGATGTTTTTAAAACTGTGTGTACTTTTATATCAGAATCTATACTGTATGAATGCACATGCAACGTTTACTGTATATTACTGATATATAACTGTATATACTGAAGGGATCTGTTTTATATATTCCCAAAATATTTTTCCAGAGAGCACAGTTATCGCAACAAAAAATGACAATTTCCAAAAAATTCATAGTGATACTTTTACGTTGCATGTTTTTGAAAAATTAAACAATATATTTCAAAAATCTCACTGCAGTATAAATATAAATGTCTCATTAATATACAAACAAAATTTTTTTGAAGTCTTTATATTTAACTGTTTTTGAGAAAAAGATACATAAAAAAGCTCAATGCAACAATAGCGGTATAGGGGGAACCTACTAGCAACTATTTGAAGAGGCTGGCTTATGCTATTTTAACCTTATTTTCATCTACATATGCTTGTGAGTCCTTATTTTCAGAGATGAATAACATTAGCAGATGACTCCATTTCAGCACGCTGCGACATAACCATCTGTCGATAGCTATGTCTTGGGGTTTCCGCGTAAGTTAGAGGTGTGGGATTATCGGAAGGATGAGACATTCTATAATTCTTAATGACTTTTATTAAGAATTTAACTTAAATTACTTAGATATTGAACAAACTTATATTAAGCGAGAATAAACCAAAGTAGGCCTTTTAACTAACTCAGATCGCTCAATTAGATCACTTATCAATATAAATATCTTATATCTGCCTAATCTCGATCTCAATATTATACTAGCGTTCAGAATATAATCCTCCTACCTTGGTTGAATACTCAACGGTTCAATTATCTTCAGATATTCAGGTTAGGCTCGAGTGCAATAGTATGCACCTTGTACTAATGGCGGGATCTCCGTGATTCCTTGGTAGGCCGTCTAATTACACTTCTACCTTTTCCGAACTAGCTTCCTCTAAATTGCCATCTTTGCTCACTAAACTTTCTATCCTTTTAAATGTTATCTTATTTGCATCTTTGCTTCGTTTTTACTTCTTGGATTTGGGTTGGAAAAGTTTTGCCATTAAGCGTGGCCATCAAAGAACGTAGGGGTTATGTTAGAAGAAGAACGCGAGAGATGTCACAACGCATTCTGCTAAAAGTAACACAATCCTAATATAAGTTATTTGTCATCTAATCTGCAACAACAGAAGTCACAATAACATTACTTGTACATTTACTACTATACAGTGCAAAATGTATTTTTTCGTAGTAAATAAAGAGTTTTGAGTTGTTAGTATTTAGTTTTATTATTTTCCCAATAATCACAAGTAAAAATTATTTGAAGGCACGTCTATACCTCATTTAACATTCCTTTAGAAAAAAATGGCACGTTGATCCACAAAGATTCGCTACCCCTGTAATAGAACGAAACGGTGCTTAGTTTCCCAGCATGCATTGTATCTTTTGGTTTTTCGGATGCACTTTATTGCATTGAAATCGATAGATTAGTCTAAAATAGAAATTTCACAAGTTTAACATTTTACTTACAAATTTAAGATGACCAGACACTAGAGCCTTAAGCCTTTATTTTTATAGTGAAAAAACAGTTTAATTTCTAAAAAATAATTATTTTCTCCATTTCAAAAGTTAAAAATTTGGACTTTTTTTTTAAGAAAGAAAACTGTAGATACAAGCTGTAAGCATAACTTTGACTCTCGAAATCATAATCAAGTTTCGGTGTCTAAAGCATTAAAATATATTATAGTAGCTTTTGTTTGGGATTTTTAATTAGTCTATAAGAATGTTTCACTTAACCCTTTATCTCCGAGGGTACTTATAAGTACCATTCACTTTAAAATTACATAGAATAACCATTGTTCCGAAAAAGTAATTAATGTCAAAAAGTAAGTGTCTTATTGGTGCCGTTGGTTGAGTTCAAATGACAGCCAGAGATGGAGATAGTACGTATGTTTATATTACAGAAAATAAATATTTTATTTAAAGTTTACACTTAAAAGTAGTAATGCGTTTAAATGAAAATTACACCTTTGAAGGTGCTGCGGATTGATGCGGACAAGACCTCGCGTCTGTTCGTTGCGCTTTCTGTTTACAGAATGTCCCAGTACGGGGTTCAAAAAGTTTCAGTTGGTGTAGGAAGGCGGGAAAATATGGCGCGCTCAGTTACAGTTAAGTGAGGAGTGTAGGAAACACTTATTTTTTGTGTGTGTGTTAATGAAGACCTTAGAAAACGATTTGACTATTTTGAGTGAACAGTGTATATAATTAACTTTACAGTTGAATATCTTTAATTGATTAACTCTAACGGATTAAATTTCCAAAAGTTGAGTATTTTTTTTTATGTATATCCCTTAAATTTCAAAGTAGCGATTCAAAAAAAAAATACTGCATGAAAAAAATTGCAGTAAATCATAATGCGGTAGATAAAGGGTTAAGCCCAAGTGAACTTTTTTTTAAAAATTGTTTTCGAAAGAAGTTATATGAGTTTATTTAAATATTCAAATAAAGACTGATTTTTTAAGAATGTGGAAGACAGATAAAATAAACTCTAACTCAATTAAAGCGAATAGTTTCAGAAACACTAGAAATCAGGATTATTCAATTTAACGACTTTTTTAGTTTGATTCTTGTTTTAACTTTTAATAACTTCTTTAATATCAAAAGCAACAAATTATACTCAGGAATATAAGAAAAAAGTGTTGTTTATGGAATATTTCAAGGAATCAGTTGAAAGGAATTACTTAAATTTCATTGTTTTAAAATTGGGATAAATTTTTTTGATCAAATAAAATTTAATTTGTCGATCATTATGAGATAATGTGATCAATTTTCAATCATTCCTTGTCATTGCAATCATAGCAAATTTGAAATTAAATTTTTCAAAATTTAAACAGTTACATTATTATAACCTTTTCAAAAATAACTTTTTTTAATTCGATTCTTCAACTCTGAACGAATGGATATAATAACATGAAAGAATCGTTAATAAAAGTTTTTGAATAGTAGAAAAAATATATTCAATGAAAATTTCGTAAATATTTAAGAATCTAGCGACTTTTATCATAATATTTCTCATTTTCCCCCACTAAATCCACAAACAATTTTTAAACAACACTTTTTGTTGATTTTTCTTCTCTTGTATGGTGATGATGAATAAAAATAATCTTTTTAAGAGATAAGCCATTATAGAAAATTTCTTTCAAAACTTAATTTTTGGGAAAATAATCCTTCTAAAAAAAAAAATTCAAATATCCGTCTTTTTTTTTCTTCTTCACTGAACAGTAGTTAGCATTAGAACTAAAATACGATTCTTTTCACAATTCGTGCTCGAGCAAACATTTTTATACCCTATTTGGAAACAAAAAGTATATTTCTCCTGGATACTAATAAAAACCTATAAAACAAGACTATTCTATTCATGTATAAAAACTTTATTCCTTTCTTAGAATGTTCGCAAAGATCAAACAAAATTCAATCATTTTACCTTTATAAAAATCTTCTGAAAACGAAGTCCAATGCCATTTTTTAATGCCGAAAGAGAACCGTGATTTAACGAACTCAAAACTTCCTTGATTCACGCAAATATATTCAACTCCTCTAAACAGTTTCTTCAGTATAAATTCATTCTCGCGAAATAGTGTGATAAAAAATCACTCAGCTTAGTTGTTTTTCCGCCTACGAGAAAATATCAAACGATATTTTTGTTTCCTATTATTTTTCAGCGTTTCTGCTTCTATTACTTCTCTCAAGCTAATTTGACAAAAAGAATAATAAATACAACTTTGAATTCTAATTTTCGTTCCAAAATCCTTTTACGTTTTAGATACATTTTTTGTCGCTGAAGTGTCAATATTTGAGGTGATTTTTCGGCATTCCATTCCCCTTCGCATTTTAACAATTTCTTAGCTATTATTGTGACCGTTTTCTTATCGTTGCAACAAGCAGAAGGAAAATAACTAGCTCGGATATCAAACAGCGGATGACCTTTTGACCTATTAGAAGAAAATTAATTTCTAAGCGGATTCCGTGGGGAGAAATAACAAAGACTTTTTGCTAAGAGTGCGATATTATTTAAGAAATTTTGTACGTTTCTTCGCACCACATTAATGCGGAGTCCTCTATCCTCATCTACGGTTATATAGCTTCTATAAATTCTGCTATAGACAATTGCAGTTTGTTTTGCTTTCTTTTAGAATACATATCATTAGCATTTTATTGATTCTTCGTCCATTTATCGTTTCTACGATAAAATTAGTACTTTTAATACATGAATTACAATCAAACTACTCGACACCTTTCGTCTTTATTTACACGAAACGAATCTTAAAGGCTTTATAAAGAAATTAAAAATTGAATAAATTAAATAAAGAGTAAGTAATATTTTTAAGAAAAATTTGAAAAATACGAGGTGCAGAGAAAAAAAAGAGACCGGTCCAATAAATCATTTCAACGTGACAGTTTCACCTTCAAAGTAGTTCCCTTCAGCATTCGCACACTTCTGCATTCGGTGTTGAAATTTCCGGTAACAGTTCTGAAACGAGGTTTTTGGAAGTCCGTTTAGATTTTCCGTTTTTGCCTGAACTTCTTCAACTGACGTAAAATGGGTTCCCTTTCAGAAAAATTTAATTGTAAGAAATAAAAAAAGTATTATGAGGCCAAATCAGGTGAATAAGGAGAGGAAGCCTCAACATAGTAATGCTTTGGCTGGTCAGAAATTGCTTGACAGTTAGGTCCGTGTGAGTAGATGCATTATCTTGGTGCTATAGCGATCCCTCACTCCCCAAATTTGGCCCCTTTTCCTTAATTTTTTCACAACTTCTTTTTAGTACTTTAATGCAGTAGTGTTTATCAACAATCTGAGCCCTGATGTGAATAGGAACTCTCTCATATTATGGTTTTTGGCCATGTTTTAATCTGTGATCGCTGACCTTGGGCGCCCAGCAGGTTCATCCTCTTCCGCATTGACCCTTCCACCTGAAAACCGCTTACACTATTCAAACACATTTGCGCGAGACAAAGTTTCATCTCCACAAGCCTCGGCTAATAGTTAAAATGTTTTAGTGTCTGATTTCTTAAGTTTCACAACAAACTTGATGTTGATTCAATACTTTTCCGGCAGAATGCAGTGGCACGTGTCCATTCAATGACGCAATGCTCCCAACTGATATGATAGATTAAAACAAAACTAGCCACATGGATAGAGGAGGACCATCGAATGATGTCACCAAAGCAGTTGTTGCCAACTCCACTCTTTTTTCAAGCTACACACTTAGTCTTATTTTTTTGTGTCACACCTTGTATGTAAGTGTGAATCGTGTGTGGTAACTAAGTACCGTTTTGGAAAAACTCACGTAAATTTTTTTTTTTAATAAAATTTATTTTTACGTGAAAGAGCATGTCAGAAACTTTTTTTCTACACATTTATCACCGTTGATTAGGCATTTTTCATCTCGGCAAACCGATCTGTCTATACACTCTTGAAAGAAAGATGACGTCAGTGAACAGTTTTTGAAATTTGTCGAAACTCATCACACATTGTTAACCATATGTTTTCAAAAATTTTCTCATTTACTTTTTCAACCAATCCATCATTAGCAACAGAAGGCCTCCCACTCCGTATTACGTCATACACATTGCTGCACCCATCAGTGAATTGTCGAGCTCTCTTTCACACCATTTGATCACACATTACATTTTACCAATAAATCTGTACAAGTCGATGTTGAACTCCAGTTGGCTTAACAAACCTTGAGTTCAGAACATGGATTGCAGAGCGCACTTCACAGTCGGCGGGATCGGCAATCGTCTTAAACATTTTGAACACTCACTGAAATGTGAAGAAACAACACAATCCGTCTGTAATAGCGTCACTAAACTGACAACCAACCCGAGACACGTGTGTGCAAGTCCTGAACTGCAAAAATGGCACTGTGAATTCGGTAGAATGAAACGATACTCAGTTTTCGAACACACTAAGTATAATTGAAACAATTAGTTCCATCTGATAGTAAATGTTTGCTTTTATACTTACATTTTTTCGAAATGGACTCTTTTAGTCCTATCTTATTAAATTAGAAGATCACTATAACTATAAAATTGTGATAACATTTCAAAACCTTAATGAGAAATTTTTGAGAAAATTTGAAAAGAAGTCTTTCGGTCTACTTGTTGCGGTCTGTTGACCGTGGGTGTGAGAGGGTTCGCGTAAGAAACAGACATGATCTAAAGTTAACCCCTTTAATTCAGCCCTTAACACTTATAAGAATTTAATGAGAACTAACTCTGATAACTGAACCCGAGGAGCAATAAAACTTATTAATCTTATTAGAGATATATAAACACTTATCTTATTTATTTTCTTGAACGTTCTTGCTGCCAACTTACTTCATCGTCATCCGTAAAGTGGACAACTTCCATCTTTCTCTGAATCCTTCCCTTTGGTATTAATATTACGAAGTGAGCCTACTTTCCACTTAGGATCAATTTTCAACCGTCACATCGCCTACCTTATGACTGGCCCTTAAATAAGTTTGCATTTACATAAAATCAAGTCCTCTCTAAGGAAAATGGATTTCAATTAAAGTCACAGTTAAAAAGTGTATTTTCTTAAAGAGGATTGTGACCGATCTTTTTGTGATCTTCTAATTAATCCTCTTGGGAAATCTTTGGGCTATCAATTCTCATTATTCGCAACCAACTCTTCGGAAAAAGAGAATTGTGATATGTAAATTAACTTACTACAAATAGACAAGGTTTTCCAGCTAGAAGGTGAGAAGGAGCGAAAATATACTCAAGACAGGTGAAATTGCTACTAAAGGTACAATATTAGAATTATAAAACTATGATTATTATTAGAAGGAAACCTTAAAGTGACGATTGTTCACTAAGATTGAATTAATATTAGATTAAATCAGATAATAGGTTAGATCCCTAATTAAGCAAGGATCAAGTTTGTTAGTAGCCTAATCTGTCACGTGTTACTGTCTTTGTTCCACTTTCACGGTTTTCATTGAGACATTATCTTAATATTATTAGTTCAAATTGCGTCTGTTCTTAGTGTTGAAAAATCAGATTAGTTGATTTATGTCGGGTGTTTCTTTCCTTCCCCCCACGCTTCTAGGTGCTCTCGAGAGAGGCACGGGCCTCTTACAGGATTAGTAGAAGCCCGAATAGAACCGGTACATACTTTCAAAATAAATCCGGAAATTTACTTCATATACAAGGCGAGTCCGGAAATTAAATACCGTTTTGTTCTTCCTCAACCGCGGTTATAGGTTTGTATTTCAATACTTGCGCACACGTGTCTCTGTTTGATTGTCAGTGCAGTGACGCTATAATAGCTGGATTATGTTGTGTTGTTGTTGCCAAGCTAGATCAAGTCCATGATCTCATTCACTTTCAAAAAGTCCAATACTATTAGAGAGTCCATATAGATCTTGTTTTGAAAGCCCCAGACAGTCAAGAATGTGTTCTGGAGATGATTGGCTTACACAAGTTGGAAATACTTACAGTTATGTTGTTTTACGTGTTAGTGAGTGTTCAAAATGCTTAAGACAATTACCAATCCCACCTATTGTGAAGAGCGTTTTTTAAAGGCAAGGAAGGTTCAGCCAATTGAAATCAATCCCAACTTGTAGAGAATTATGATGAAAATGTAAAGGGTGACGAAATGGTGAGAAAGAGAGCTTGATAATTCACTGATGGGCGTAGCAATGTGTTTGACGAAGTACGAATTGGACGGCTTTCTTTTGTCAATGATAGTTCAGTTGAAAAAGTGAATGAGAAAATATGTGAAAAAACAAACGGTTCTTAATTAAATTGCTTTATGAGCAGTTTCCACAAAAAGCTGTTCAGCAATGGCTCTCTTCAATAGCGGCATCTTTATTCGAAGAGGGTACAGACAAGTTGTTTTCCCGATATGATAGATGTCTGAATAATGACGGTAGCTATGTAGTTTCTGGCATGCTGTTTCGTGTAAAAATAAATTTTGTTTCGAAAAAATAAATTTTATTCAAGTTTTTCCAAAATGGCAATCCCTTTCCGGACAAGCCTCGTGCCTCACAGTGATTTAAAAATGTATTTCTCAACGGTTCTTTTTCATGCTGAGTAAGTAAATCCAATATCATTAAAATCTATTTTTATTAAAAAAAAGAGGAACATTCTAAGCTTAAAATGGATTCATATTATAAAAATTACACATTAAAACCAATAGGCATTCGCAAATGACTTATGGGGCCAATTTGCAGATGTAGTTGTTTTCCAATTCACATTAAATGCTTTCACTTCCAATAAATGTCTTACAAGGAGTAATTAAATATTCGACAAAATATATATTTATTTTCGAAAAAGTTAATTTTAGAAATTCATTTTAGTTTTCTGCAGAGTAACTCTTCTTCCAGAGTAAACCGCCAATCCTCTATTCCACACAACTACACTGGTCTCAGAGCACGAAGTACCTAGGAGTACTCCTAGACAAAAATTTATCATGGAAACAACACATCTTATTCGTGCTTGAAAAATTCCGGAACGCCTTGCTCTCAATTAAACCCTTAATTTGTCGAAATTCTCAAATGAATCTTTACAACAAAGTACTTCTCTACACTGCTGTTTTGAGGCCCATCTTAACGTACGCTTGCCCTGTGTGGGGCTATGCAGCTAATTCAAACATTAAACTTTTAGAAAATGCCCATAATGCTTTAATCAGGAATATAACTAAGGCATGTAGATACACTAAAAATAGAGATATTTACAAAGCTATTAACATTTATCCTTTTAAAAAACATATTCATAAAATGGCAATTAAATTTTTTGATAATCTGCCAAATTCTAATAATTTAAATGTCTTAAATCTTAAAAATTACAATCCCAATGTCAATACTAAGAGGCCCATAGGAATCCTTCTGGACTCGTACAATCCCCCATAGTAATTAATTGCGTCATTCCCTTTGGGGCGAATGACCTTTTTCTAATTTGTCATTTTACTTTCATGCTTCCTTTCTTAATTTTAAAATATTCTCAATCTGCAACCCACACAGGCAAGCACTTTTTTCCAATTCAATTTCTGTTTCATAACTTCAAGACAGCGAATAGAATGTTAACTCACTGATTCTTTTAGTCCACTAATCAGGAAGCTCTTCTCCACTTCAAGGCCCAAATACTTTTCGATATGGGATGGAGGAACATTTCACGTTCCGTTTCCCAAAGATGTCAAGCTTCTAATCTAATCTAATAAAAATTTTTCTTTGTTGATCTAAGTTGTGGAATGGACTTAAAATTTTTTTTTATATTATTTAGTTTTGCATTTGGTAACATTGTAAGCTTGCTGGTAGGAGATGTACAACAATTGAGAGAAAAGTTTTTAAGTGGATGTGTTTGTTATGAATATACAAATGTACATGTAAGATTCAGTTAATTCTAGAATTCCTGAGGTAAGTGCAAGAAAAAATTATTTTATGCGTTCCAATAATGGGACAATGGAATATTACAATGTCATTCCTATGTCGGTATCAGAATGGAATAAGTCAAAGAAATGATAGGATAAGGTCAAAGAAAATGTGGTGTCCAGGTGACCAATATTTGTGTGGTAAACACATGGCGCGCATACCAAATTGCTAATCCAGATGAGAATCTCTCCCTTCCGGATGTTCAACCGAAAATATTGCTCTTATACCCTCAAAGAAAACAAAATCAACGTTGAAACATCTAAGATCTGTAGAATACAAATTGATGGTAGGACTGGTTAGAACAGATGTACGATTTAATCTGGGAAATCACTTCATCGTATCAACTGAAACACAGAAGAGATGTGTGTACTGTAAGGAAAAAACGACGATAGTGTGTGATAGGCGTAATGTTGATGTCCATGAAAAGTGTTTTGTGGTTCATTCTACACACCATAGAAACACATCACAAACTCAATTTATTTTGTCTCCCATGGTATTTATTACAGTTTCTTACATTACCAATAATATTGTGGATTTTGATAGCGTATTTGGCCATTGTCCCAAAAAAAGGGACCGTCGGTAGTTTCGATACCAATGCACACAGAAACTTAAAAATAGTGTTTTCCTTTCATATTTCATTCATGTTGTAAATGTCGCCCCACGATATCTATTCCTGTGGTAAAGTCGGAAGGAAGACTAGCCCTATTCAAAATAACTTCAATTAATTTTCTGTTATGAATAACAACACAAATTCTATTATCCAAGTTAAGAGATGCTCCCAAATACCAAATATGGAAAGCAATTAACGAGGTAGGCGAGACACGAGAAGACTGTAAATCATCAGATCACTTACGTCTTGGTAATAGCTTCTTATTCTTAGAGACCTAATCTAATCTGATTCCTAGTTGACAAATCGTCAACTTTAATATCACAATAATCAGCTACGAAATATCCACACCTCACTTCACGTTTAATTAATAACTGCTAGCCGTTAGAAGTCTAACCTCTCTCTCCTTCTAACCTGAAAGTTTAGTCAATATATACAAGTCTTAATTTGCATAGTCACATCTTCTTCTTTGGGAGGAAGCTTTATAATATAATACTTTTTAAAGACCGATTATTTCCCAAGAAGATAAGTATTAAAAAGAACGCGGATAGACTCATTAAAATGTTATCACATAAATGTATTTTGTTTTTGAAAAAATTAAAGAATATAGAGTTTTGACAAAAATGGGTTTAGTGATTAAATGTTATACGTATTGTCTTAAGAACTGGGAATTTTGAACTCTATGACCGAACTCGCAAGACTGCATCATATGCAATAATTACTCCTTTAGTCGAAAGACTGTAATCGGGGGAACCGATTTCTGTCTAAGTACGTAAGATTATGAGTCCAGCACATTATTTGTTACGGGTTACCGTTTGCAGGGGCAATGTAAGCTATATTCTTAGTTTTTAATTTAGGTCTATTTTGTATAGGGGCCCGGAGCCTCAAGAAGTCTTAAGACATCCAAGTGTAAAATATATATTTATTTCACAGAAAAATTAAGGGACAATTTAAATTATTAATATGTTACACACTATAACGGACTTAGATATTTCGTGGAATAGGTATTCTATGAAATATTTAAATTATATGCTTTAAAAGAGTAGAATTTGTTAAGTTTTAATTCAATATTTTTTTAATTTACTAACGTATTTTCCTGTATCTTATGAATTATATTATCGAGAATATTCCTGATACTCTCAACTGCAAAAAATGGTATAAAAATAAAAAGTATGGTAAGAAGCTATTCCTAATCATTCAAAAAAAATTGCTGCTAATTTTTTCAAATTTGATTTAAGAAAACTTAAAATGTTCAACGTTAAATTATTCTTCCAGTAATGAAATTGTAATTCGGTTTTAATGAATGAAAAGTGCGTAATATACTTTCACGAACGCTAAAGCGAGACATGAGAATCTGATTCTTTTTGCAAATTTAAACAAGCGAGACGGAAGAGAAAGCGAACCACCTAAATTAGGTATGAAAAAAAAATTTTTCTTTATTTAATTTTTCCTTTTTCACTTTTTTTCCGGGGGGATCAGATTTTCTTATTTTATATGATCCCGTAAACAAAATTCTAAAATTTCTTGATTTTTAATTCTACAATTTCACCTTCGGCTTTATTTTTTTCAAAAAATTCCCGGGGAAAATTTTTGTTTTTATTATTGAAAATAAATGCAAACCTATCTTCTTTCAGTGAGACCCTTTTAAAAGTGCTTTGCAAAAATGCTCCGCATTTTTGAGAGTTCTCAAGCACACTTCTTTAACTAACCTCCTGGGATTCTTTATGACGTTGTTTGATTCGAGAATTTTCCCCGTGAAAGAGCCATGACGTATGAAAATGATCATTAATATTTAAACAGAGGGGGGTGCAGTGCAGTACTTCTCAAACTTTCAATATTTACGATCCAATATTCAATCATAATTTTCCTCGCGCCCCCTCCATACAGTAATAATGCATTGAATTCAATAAAACTATACTTTGAATCTAACACTACTTGACAAAACTCAGTGACCCGGGTTTTAAAAACCCTTTCCCCCCGACGCGTTAATTGCCAGACTATATTTCGTCTTTCTGAAGTACGATCTTTTCTGTGCACTGTTATTCCCGAAATTATTCCGAAGGTTTTTAAATGCAATAAAAAGACCTTGACAGTGTTTTTGAATGATATACTGATTTCAGAGGATTTGTTTATTTATTCCTTTTCTCCCACCCTCACCCCAATACGGTATACAAAGTTGAAATTTGACAAACACGTTGTTTCCGTTGAGAAGATCCGAAAATCGACTTCCGAAGGGGGGTTATAGGGGCGTAAGAGATAAATATATTCAGTTTTATAAATTCAAGTCCTTTTTTTTTTTAAATCAAGAGGATATAAAAATATCTTTGAATAATCAAAATTTTTTTTGATTAGCTATTGATGACTTAAAAAAATAAAATAGCAATGGGGCCATAGGGAATTTTTTAAAAGGGGGGGGGGTGAGGTCTACCATTCTTGTATCATATCCTAATACGTCACCAAACATTTTCTTTTGATTCTGTCGATTTTCTGGACCAAAGAACGGTAACAAAAAAAAATAATTTAACAAGTAACTAGCATTAATTAATAAAATTAATTTTTAATAACAAGTACTTAATTAAATTTTACGTAATAATTACAAAGGATTATAATCAATCGAAAAAAGCAAGTTCCCCTTGTGTTTAGCACTGATATATAGTCATACATTATTATAAAATACCCATTAAAGTGTGTGCGTGTGGGTAAGGGTTAGTATTTAATAATTATATATAAAATTCGCCTTGCATTCAAAAGAACAAAGCGTTATTGTATATAGTCATAAAAGTTATAAAGGCAAGCTTTTGTTGCTCATATATGCTTAAGATCTTAATTTGTTATACTTAAGAACTCCTTTTATAAGTGTTGCTTTTTTTCCTAACTTTATGTTATCCCTTAGTAATATAGCTGCCGTTTGTGAAGTTTGAGATTTTTCACACTCATAAAAAAAATTAAAAGTATAATCATGCTATTAAATTCGAGATTCTGCAGAGAAAAAATCTTGGCCATTCACAAAATACGTTGTTATAGCCCCTTGGAGAAAATATAACGTTAGTGTTCATAATTTTTTTGGTTATAAGAGTTAAAATGTGAATAATGTAACTTTTTTGTAAAGTATAATACCGTAAGCACAATGACACATTTTCCCTTTTGCTATATGCAGCTTATAAATAATTTCCCTCCGTTTTTAAATATATTTAAAAAGGGGAATGAGATGCCTTTTGGGCTAAACTGCCATTATCTTCTTAGGAAGTAGTTTTATTCAATATTACGTGTCTTGAATTAATGGAATATCAAGCTACAAAAACAAGTAGGGACAATAAAAATTAAGCTGTCACAAAATCGATTTAATACAAACAAAATAAGCAATGGAGTACAAAATTTATTACAAAATAAATAATGGAGTTTTACTGTTCATTTCAGACATAATACTTAACTGAACATTACAATTCAACTCTACGCAAACTATGAAAGTTGTGAAGACTTCTTTCATTTATAGCAAATGACATCTTATAAAGGAGCAAATTGTACAACATCCTCAAAAATAGTGTTTATTAAATTTTATGTTCTATATATCCAAGCTGTTTTTATATCTACAGAGAGTTGCACAATATTGCAATGAGTAGTAAACAGTAAATAGTTTCATAGATAACCGTGAAGTTTTCTTGTATGTGCAGGGGTATATTCTAAAATTATGGCATAAATCTAAAGCAGTAGTGCAGCTCATTAAAATAAAATTTTGAATAGTAATATGTATATGGGTAATGCAAACACGCAAAAATAAAGCATGAAAAGGTAACATTATTTATTAACAACATCGTCACAAATTGCTTTATTACAGTAATACCTTTTGGAATATTGAAAAGAACTCTCCAAGGAGGGGGATTTACACGGAAATAACATGTTGTTGCTGTTGACGTGTTTTTCATACTGGGATACATACGAAAGACGAGAAATAGATTAACTGAAACATACAATACAAGCACAAAAGAATATAGACTTTTATTACAAACAATGATCCCTGCATAGAGCAGAAGGTGTGAGCTGATTTCCATTGGAGACGGGAACCCATTTCAGGAGAAAGTCCGACTTCTTTTCCCGAAGATACATCTATGCCTTATTTTGGATTCGAACCCGAGCCCACTCGAATACAAGTTGAGTGTGTCATAACTATCATACTATAGGGGGCGGTATGAAAACGACATTTCATATACATAATGATGTAGATGAGAGATTAACGTGACCGCAAAACTAAGAAAATTAAGCAATTACAATTTGTACAATTTGATAAATAAAGTGCAACTTTCCAGCCTCTTGCTGCAATACAATCATATTACATTTGGTCTATATCTATTGAGACACATCTAAACTGTGCTTCTAATTGAAGAAACTTATTTTAGGATTTGTTTTCCAAATCGGCTCTGGTTTAATACTAACTCTAGCAACGATCGATGAAAAATTGATTTCTTTTACGTTTTTCATTTTTTTTGACAAAAATTTGAGTCCGGTTATCACCAATGAATAGTTAACACATTTATCGCTTGCAACTATGTTTCAGCTGTATTGTTAAATGAATAAGAATGAACTTATTAGTAGGTTAAAATATATCGACATTTATTTACTCATTTTGTACGATTCTTAATATCCACCGTTGCCATTCCGATAAATATGATGTTTACAATATTTTCAGTCAACACGTTGCCAAGCAACAAAAGATGCAGCCGCTACAACATGTTAGAAAAAACTCGCGTTGAAATACGTCTCTGAAAGATAGAAACTTTTGCTAAGTAATACGATTTAACTTAAGAAAATTAACTTCTCAATTTGATAGCAACCCAAGACGCAGAAAAATAATCCGGAGGTTCTTTAAAAGTTAATCTCTTCGAACACTCTGGGGTGAAAGAAACCGAAAACGGTCATAAAAAATATCGACAGTGAAGAGAGTCTTTGAAACAGAACCCTTCTCTCTGGTGCTCTTTACAATGATTTTTCTTTTGCTTTCTTCTCACAAGAGAGAGAATAAGAGGAGTTATTTTCAGCTGACGGGAAGAAGAATGAAAAACACAGAGTATTGATTACACAGTGAAGAGATAAACTTCAAAAAGTGAGCTTAGAGGTGCCGATTAAAGTGAAAATTCTCCTGAAATAAGAACAAAAATGGGAGAGCGGTCGCTCTTTTTGAGCATAACTGAGGATGTTTGTTCTTTTATGAATAAAAGAGCAATATATATTTCTCAAAATGACAAGGATATAAAAACTGACATAGGATGAGATAAAAGCATTTTAGGACGTACAAGACTGTCGAAGTCAAACTTTCCTAACTCGGAGGATGTGCAGGGTGTTGTGCAATTATAATGGCATAAAAATGTTCGTGATTGACTTATTTAAAAAAAATATATATACATGCAAAAATTCCTTCATAGTTACTGCGCACATTCCTCAGAAGCACATTCTGCAAAATGCTCTACATGCTCTCTTGGTTGTCTTTCGAAGCTAGCATGTCACGGGTTGAAGTCCTGGTACCATTGATCTACCGTGTAGAGGGGGCTAACGCACGTTAAATCTGTCGAGCTTAAAGTCTTTGCGTTGGGATGATGTGGTAGTTTGGCTAAGAGAGTGGTGCCAGATCTGTTGTCATCTTTGTCATTTTACCAAGGTTCAAAACCACGAGGTTTGTCATTAAAAGGCCTGCTGCTGCCTTATAGTGTGACGTCTACTATACCTTGGTCTTATACAATATTAATTACAAAGTTGTGTTCCCAAGTGGAACGTCATAAGTTTGCATTAATTTCCTGAATATGCAGAATAATGTTCTCCTCAAGGTATCCGACTTCGTTCGAACCGTTTTAAAAAAGCGCATTAATGGATAATTTTCATGATATTTAGTGTCACTTAGATTAGAATACACGTATAAAATTGTTTTAAGGCCATTATGACAAAAAAATTAATTTAAATACAATATTTTGGCAAAAATTTAACTTAGATTAATCTTTTTCAAAACGTTCTCCTTTTATAAAAATGATTCTTTAATAATAATATTTTGTGTGTGTTCTTATATAAAGTAAAGACTTCTCCAGAGAGTCTGAACTAGGATTTTTGAAAAATTCACATTATTTTCAGAATTACTACCAATTTAAATAATTATCGGCATTTTTTTAAAAATTTCTCCCCTCGGTTGTAGTAAAATATGGATAAATCCACTTCTAAGTTGTATATTTCAAACATTCTAGTTCAGCCTCTGTACAGAGGTCTGAGCTATGCACAGGCAAAATATTATTGTAATAGAAGCCTTTTTCATAATAGGAGAATGTTTTGATAATGGAATTCTATGTTCAATTTTTGTCAAAATAGTGTACTTAAATAATTTTTTATTGTAATACTATTCTTAAAAGAATTTTGTATACGTTTTCTAATCTAAGTGACACTAAATATCATAAATAGTATCCATTTATACGCTTTTTCAAAATCACGGTTTCGAACGTAGTCGGATACCTTAAGATATGCCAATGTTGAGGGTAGACCTGATCACACAACCAGAATTTGTATGGGGCTCTGATTGGTGAAAAGTTTGGAGAATCCTGGACTGGAGAATAAATACAGACTAAACAGGGAAACACATATCACCTCTCACCCTTTTTTGTTTTCCTCAAAATGCTTACGGAAACGAGCCGACGCTTAGTGAAAAAAGTTAAATCTATGTAACAGAATAAAACCATTTACAAATGCAGAGCTGAAAACAAGAACAAATCTTACATATCAGAACTAACTACAATTAAAAAATAAATATATTATTATCCGAAATTTCAATGTTGCAAACATAAAAATTTCCTACTATTTCGTGAGATTTACCATTAATTTTTTTCAAACTAATATAAAGCGAGCAAAAACTAATTTTTTAAAACTAATATAAAGCCTCATATCCTAATTTGGTGAGTTTTGACTGATAAAAAGAATTTTTATGACCGTTTTGAGTGAAAAACGTAAAACCCCATTTTCACAGTAGAACTTTGAATTTTGTGTTTAGATTAATATATCGCACTGTGATACTCATAAATTTGTGCTAATTTTGTTAAAATGAGTTTCCAATCTTCTAGATGATGATTTGAGATGGAGAGCTGTTGGGTGGATTGAGGGGGGATGTCTCAAGCAGAAGTAATCCGAAATCTAAATGTTTCTCGAACGGTGATATCCAAACTGTGGAGACAATTTCAAACAACGGGTACTGTTGTTAGAAGACTTGGACTAGGTCTATACCAACAGCTACAACACTTATGGAACATCGATATTTGTCAATAAATGCACATTGTCACAGAGACATGAGAGCTAAGGAGCTTGCTCGGCACTTTGCTACTTCCACTGGAAATACAATTTCTAGACAAACTGTTTACAGACGCTTGGTTGAGAAGACCCATTATGCCTAACGGCCAGTGCTATGTGTTTCTCTTAACCCATCACAGAAAAGAGCTTGTGTTTTATAGATTCAAGAACATGTGGACTGGTCGAATTAAGAGTCGGGTTGCTTATTTTTCACTAATGAGTCCAGGTTCAGTACCAGTAGTGATTCTTGTCGAGTTTTTATTTAGAAAGAGCCTGGTACTTGATATTATTTTTCTAACAAGAGAATCTGATTGATTTTGTGAGGACGCCCGCTTGGGTGCCCTTCTCCTTGATTATCAGCGTGAGTTAGAGGTGTAGGAATAAATGAAGAACTAGAAGTTTCCATGATCTTAATATGACTTTATTAAGACCTTAAACTTAAACCTCTAACAGATTAGATAATATTAATATATGTAAGAGAATCTATGGTGGATAAACACACAATATATATAATACCGAAATAGCGTAACCCGGACCAGTATCAATAATTAACTCGCCTAAGCTCAATTACAATACTATCACAGATCCAAATATTAAATAGTCACTCCTACCTTAATGTCGAATGAAGTAGCGATCAATCTGACCCTAGTTGAAGTTGTGGTTCACTGGATTCCAATGGTATGCACCTTGACCTAAGGGCTCTCTGACACGGATAACTTCTGTCGGCTGTCACGTAACCTTTCAAAAACTCTTCACACTTGAATCACGAAGTATCATAACATTTCCCAAATTGCCACATCGCTTACTCTAACTTCTGATATTTAAAAGCTTCCTAATTTGCATCTTTCCTTCACGCTTCACTTCTTGGGTTTGGTTGGAAAAGAGTTGCCATTAATTCTGGCCTCAAAGAACCCAAAGGGCATGTTAATGAAAAGACGCGTGAGCCCATCACAATTTTTTATGTGTGGAATTCTTGTTTGAGGAGGCATTATGTTAGACGGTCGTGTACAGCTAAACATATTTGATGCGGGTTCTGTTACAGCGCAGTGTTATAAAGATGAAGTTCTTGAAACACACGTTGACTATTTAAAGGAGCAATTAGTCAAGATTTTAGATTTTATCCACGATAATACGAGGCCGAACAGAGCTAATTTTGTCTAAGACTTTATTGGGTAAGAGGGTATTTGCGGGATGGATGGACAGGAAAATCTCCTGGGCAAATTCCTATCGAATTCCTTCCTAGCCATTGCTCGACGTCAAATCCCTCCAAACACGTGCCAGATGTTAAAATCTGCACTTCTACAAGAGAGTGGGGATGTTGCCACGAGACAAAATTAACAACCTAATTTGTAGTATGAGAACTGGTTGTGAAGCCTGTACAGCACCAATGGGGAGCCTCATTTCTTATTAGACATTTAGTTTTTTTTATTTATTACAAAGCGGGTTTCGACAACTTTGTTTCTAATTCGCATATTACAAGAAGTAACTCCATTTTTTTAAAAAATTTTATTTGTTGACATAATTATTCTCAGAAAATGAAAAATGTATGACAAAAATGTATTAAAAAAAAAAAACATTTACAAAGATATTGCCTTTTTTGTGTTTGTAATCATAATTGTGAACACCAGTGTTGTATAATGCTACTTTTCTACTTGTTTTAATCAAAAAAAAAATCTATTTCAACTTCAACCCAATATATGATCTCTATTTTTATTTTAAACATCCTCACAGGTTACTATTGATTTTAAAAGATACACTAGAAAATATTATTTTTACGTTCATAATTGAAGTAATTTTTATTCCAAAAAGAATGTCACGTTAGGGGTTCTCTTTTTTAAGGAAGCTTTCACACTGAAGATACCCTTTCTTAAACTTATGGGCTCAATCAACCCTTTCAAATATTCATGAATCGTTGAGGATGCCCATGACATAGTTAGAGAAACTCTGATGTTTAGTGGACTTTAAGAATAATGGAATTAAAATTAAATACTATCAAAAAGTGCAGAATCACTCTAACCTACTGATTTGGTAAGACTACCTTTTTCGGGGAAAAATATATATTTTGTTCGAAACTTCATCTTTTTGTGTAAGAATGTTACCGAGCGTTAATGCATTTATATGTGAATCAGAAAGTAATCAAAGTTGGTAGTAGTCTCATAACTTATTTTTAAGTATTAGACGTTTTTTATGCGTCATGTTCACAGTATAAATTAATTTTAAACTTAGAATTTTCCTTCCTTATCTTTAATGAAAATAGGTTTTAGTTAAAAAGGAATTTTGCTACTAAGACACACACACACACACACACACACACACACACACACACACACACACACACACACACACACACACACACACACACACACACACACACACACACACACACACACACACACACACACACACACACACACACACACACACACACACACACACACACACACACACACACACACACACACACACACACACACACACACACACACACACACGATGTTAAATTTATTTTTAAGTCATTGTGAAATAATAGAATCACATGGGGAATTTATCTTCTACCTTAATTTTCGAATTAATATTGAAAAATAAGCATGCTTATCCACCCTTTTTTAAAATGTATGCAGCATTGTATTTTACATTTTTCACACACCTTTTTTATCAATTTTTCCAAAAAAAAAATCAAAATTGTTGTATTACCATTTATTTAATTGTCATTTTGTATTTATATTTTTATAATAATGTGACATCATTCGTATGCAACTATTTTTACAGCAACATTTTAATCGATGAATATTTTGTAAAAATCGTTTGCTTTCGAAAAAAGGCTAATCAGATCGGAAGCGTATCAGTAAAAATATCGTCTGGAGATTAGATAATTTAATTATACGCATAATTTGACGCGCTATTTTGGAAACATGTATCTATAAGAAAAATATTTTTGTTTCTATTTTTTAGTTTCTGAATTACTTAGCTTAGTTGTGCGTTAAAAATCTAAGATAGAAATTTAATTTATGTTACGTCAAGCGAGCAAATTCTGGAGCATTTTTTAGATTATTAGAAAATTGCTAGTAAAAGCGGATAATTTTTATGTATTTTCATTAAAGTTATATCCTTATATAAAATGTAAAATTAGTTTTATTCAAACGCTAATTTTTTTTCTGAATTTCGAATTCATATTCTGGAAGAAATGGGATCAAATTAAATTTATTAAAAGTGTTAATATTTGTTCTAATACTGTGTAGGTAATAAAAAGAATTCAAACAGACTTAAATGTGACATTCACTGATTTAGTAAATATGTTGATTTAAATCTTTACAAATGTCTTTTTAAAGGAAATAAGTCTTAATATTTATGGAGGATCTAAAAAGGTATATCAGTGCCCTTGTAAAATGATGAAGAAATGAATTTATTATTCGTGATCACACAGACAAAATTCTATTTTTATTTTTGAGTATATATTCTTGCATAACATAAATTAAATTACGATTTTTGAGTACCATATGAAATGAAAAAATTAGGTATGATAATTTTTAAAACACAGTCGCATATGAAAAATATAATACCTTTTTAAAAATATTTATCCAATTGCAAATCTCCGTATACTTACCGGTTGTGTGAAAAGTAGTATGCTTCACTTTCAAATATTAATTACAAAAAGACAAGTAAAGATTTTCACTTACGGTATTTTTTGTTCTATGAAGAAAACAGTAAATATTTTTGTACAATGCTTTGATACACGATTTCAATGTGCACACCCACCAATAGTTGCGTGAAAAACATGGAATCTACACGAGATTTTTAGCCACGTTCTATGAAACATTGCAAGATCAACAATCTGAAGAGCCAATGCAATTTCATTTTTAATTTGATCAGTGTTACTAATTGAAGATTGGTAAACAATGTTTTTCATGTATTCCTACAGAAAGTCCAAAGATGTTATGTTTAGAGAACTGAAAGGCATGCTTTTAGACTTCCTCTTTACATCTGTCACCCGAGGAACTTTTTCTCACTTCCAAATTCCAGTGCGGTGATGTCTCATTTACGCTGTACATGTATTGCAGATTTAAGTTTGATAAACCATGCAACAACTTGCGCTTGTTCTTGCGGTGAATTCATTTTGAAACGAGAATATTAAAAAAATGGCAACGTTGTGTCATCTAGTTTGCATTGCATTAAACAGAAACTTTAATCTTCTCTTAATGAATCATAAAAAACCGTAAGAATAAAAATCTGTGTTTTTTTGTTTTTATTTTTAATAATTTTTGAAAGTGTAGTCGTACTTTTTAGACACCCTATATATATATATATATATATATTAATTTTATTATTAACTTAATTATTTGAAAATTTAATATATATATATTAAATTTCTTGGTGCTATTAAAAGTAAACCAAATGACTTTATTTCGAATTTGCTATTAGTTTCACCTTAGGGTTTTGAAATTTTATCAAAATTTTCAAGTAATATTGAACTTCTAAGTTACGCTGACCTGGAATTAAAAAATACCATTGTGTTACTTACAAACTAGTGTTCTATTATGTATAAAAACAAGCAATTAATATCATGTGGAACTAATTGTTTCAATCACAATATAATTCTCAAACATCGATTTTGCCTCTATCTCCAACATCTCCTACTTAAAAACAAGTAATATAAAAAAATAGTTTTTAAGTCAATTCCTACTTAGATCAACAACGAAAAATTTTATTTTAGCTACTTCTTATTAAATAGTTACAATTAATATAAACATGTATATACATAGGGCATAATCACAACATTAAGAAAGTGGTAGTGGTTTTTTAATTATCATTAAAATTATCGTATTGTCCTTTTAATTTTTAGTCCAACTGAATGCTTCAACACGTGAGAAAAAAACCTTTTCAAGTTTTGACACAAGTCGCCAAAAGGGTCGCTAAGTCACCAACGTGGCTGTATTTCTAATTCTTTAAATTAGTTTTAATCAATTAATTTTTATTAATTATAATTAAATTATTGTATTGTAATCCAAATGATCCTATATATAAAATTTCAGCTCAATTCAGCGCTTTCAAATGTATTTTATTAACGATTGAAAATTCCATCAAGATAAATAAATAAATATACAAATATATAAATAAATAAATATATAGACAGTGCGAGCTAATAGTAGGAATTGAATTACATACCCTCAATTTAGTGCACGCACTTTTTAAATGCTTTGTATAAAACCTTTAATATCTAGGTGCCCAGCAATTTAATTACATTTTATGCAATAAAACTACTAATATGTTAATCGTAGAAACAATAAACTAACGAAAACAAATAAAATCTGAAAACTATCTACTATTTTGAAAGAAAGATCAAAACAAACTAGAATTGTCTGTGGCAGGAAGATTGTGTAACCGTAGATGAGGATAGAGGACTCTGAATTAATTTAGTGCGAAGACACTTAAATATTTCTTAAATAATATCACACTCTTAGCAAAAAGCCTTTGTTATTTCTCCCTAGGGAATCCGTTGTAAATGAATTTTCTTCTAAAAGGTCAAAAGGTCATCCGATGTTTGATATCCGAGCTGAGTTATTTCTCTTCTGCTTGTTGCAACGACAAGAAAACGGTTACAATAGCAGCAGCGAAAATGATAAAACTCTAAAGAATGGAATGCCGAAAAATCACCCCAAATATTGACACATCAGCTACAGAAAATGTTTCTAAAACGTAAAAGGATTTTAGAACGAAGATTCGAATTCCATTTTATTATTTTTTTTGTCGAATTAGCTTGAAAGAACTAATAGAAGTAGAAACGCTGGAAAAAATAATAGGGTACAAAAATATCGTTTGGTATTTTCTCGTAGGCAGAAAAACAACTAAACTGAGTGATTTTTTTTATCATATTTTTTCGTGAGAATGAATTTATACTGAAGGAAACTGTTTAGAGGAGAAGAATATATTTGCGTAAATCAAGTGAAGTTTTGAGTTCGTTAAATCATGGTTCTCTTTCGGTATAAAAAAAAAGCATTGGACTTGACTTTCAGGAGATTTTTTATAAAGGTAAAATGATTGAATTTTGTTTGATCTTTGCGAACATTTCAGGAAAGGAATAAAATTTTTATGCGTGAATAGAATATATTCTTGTTACATGGATTTTTTTTTGGTATTCAGGAGGAAATATATTTTTTGTTTCTAGGTAAGGTATAAAATTGTTTGCTGTAGCATAAATTGTAGATAGAATGGCAATTATGTCGTTCAATTTTTAACAATTACTGTTCTGTGAAAATAAATAAATAAATAAAAAGATATCTCAATTATATTTGCTTAAATTCATTTCTTTTTTTACAAATAAGTATTGAAACAAATTTTTTATGGTGGTTTGTTCCTTAAAATTTTTTTATTTTTATACCTCATCATCGTACACGAGAAGAAATATCAATAAGTAGTTTTGCTTCAAAAATTATTTGCAGATTTAGGGAGTAAAAATGTGTGTGTGTGCTTATGACCACACAATAGAAGGGAAAATTTCTAATTTTCCAATTTGAATATTTACACAAATAATTGCATTCATGTTATATTATGGATTAGTGCGGATTATTTTAATGAGAATGAAAAACATTATGACATTAATACTGTCATATAAAATTGTTTATTCTTATGCCTGTACTAATAAAAAAGATAAAAAATGCTAAATATACAATCCTGTTTGTAAATTAATTATATTTTAAGAATGAAAATTTCTTCGCGTAACTTTAAGCAGTTTATTTAATGAAGGAATCTTTTGAACATCATACTACGTAGAATTTACACATTCCGTCTGCTGTTGCAATTCTGACCTACGCTACTCGTTTTCCTTTTTTTTACGCGACTGTGATTGCAAGGAAATCCACGGCAAAAATCCCTTATATATATTTTTTAAATTTTGAAGATTTCAAAAGAATTTCTTTTAGTTCAACTACTTTAAAAAGATTCATTGGTACCTTTCTGTTTTACTGGTGAAAATCTCGTCAAGATCTTTTTTTGGCGGTAACACAGTATACACAGAAAAAAATGTTAATACATATTTATTCTGTTCGGGTTTTGTTTCCTTTGGTGGTTTAACATTTTGATTTATTTTAAAATGGGGCGGTTAAAGATTCCAGTAAAATATTAGGTTTGGCATCTGTTGTTTCATTTTTTGTCGACTATTGCCGCCAGCGAAAAGGAAATCTACCGATTCATCTACTGGTTCACCGATTTCCTTCTATAAAGGCTAAGAAGTCAAAGTTAAAAACCTTTTTGTAAACATTATTGATCATAAACAATGTTTAACAGAAAAATCAAACTGTCACCTTTACCAGATTAAGACCTCCTGGTTCTCAACGGAGAGTGTGTTGTTGTACGTGTGCCCAGAAACAAAAACTTTATTTTTTATTTTCAATATTCAAGTCAGCTTTTACAATAAACTCTTGAAATTTCATATAATAATACTCAGAGTCCCTCTTCTGAACTCTTACATAAAATAAACTTTTTAAAAATTGTTTTGTCCCACTCCTTTTTTTCGTTCACTCACACCAGTTCATTGCAAGTAATATTTAATTAAAGAAAACATAAAATAAAATTTCTCAAGGAAAATGTATGAGTGCATGAAATTTTTACTAAAAATAAAATAAAAAAGAAAACCACCTAAAAAGTTTTCAATTTAAAACTAAGCGGGCGTCACTGACCCGAGCGCGCTCGATGTTGAATGTAGCCGAGTAAACCCGATTCAGAGTAGGCTGCATTCACACCAAGGCTTTCAGAGCGTTGAGCGTCTAGACAATCAGAGACTTCATCTCGCCCTAGATGAAGTCTTTGATTAGCTAGACACTCAAAGCTCGACGCTGAAAGCCTGTGTGAATGCAGCTTAACCGAGCTGAGCGTGACGCTATTCTTCTACACTCTCAGCAAAAACAACATAAAAGAAGTTTTCACTAAAAAACAAAGGAGAATTATTTTGTCAAAACTTACTAGATTCTTAAAAATTAAAGATATTTCCACTGAAAATATTTTTTTTTCCTAATTGTCAAAAACATATATTCAATTTTATTCAGGATTCTTTCTGTTAATATATCCTTTTGTTCAGATTTGAAAAATGGTGCTTTTCGAGATTAATTATGTTTTGTAATTTTTAAAGAAATTATTTTAAAATTATGTTGTTATTCAAATTTTGCGAAATTTAATTTTAAACTTGTTGCACATGGTATATTAAGAAGCAGTGATTCAAAATTTATCAGTTAATCTCATAATGATTAACAAATTAAATTGTATTTGAACACTTAATCAAAGAAATCAATTCTAAATTAAAAAAAAAACTAAGAAATTTCTCTCTGATGGTTCTTTAAAATATTTTATAAATGCGATCGTCTTTTAATTTTTATCAAAATGATTTATTGTGTTCTGACCATTTAAAGCAGTTTTTTTTTGTTTAAAAAAAATGAGGAATTTACAAAAAAAGTCATTAAACTATGATTTTACTTGAGAACCGAAATTTGTCGTGCTGTCAAACTAGTGTGAGTTTTTTTTTATTCTGTCTCTTACATTTTTAAGATCAATATATTTATTAGATATCTAAAAACATTCATATAACTTTTTTCGAAGAAAGTTGTAAGGGAAAATTCTAGGTCTTAAATCGAACCCTTTTAGATAATAGTTAAAACTTCAAACAAGCAACTGGAATATTATAATGCTTTATAAATATTGAGAAGATGATTATAATACTGGGTTTTGCTTATAACCAGTTTCTTTGTCGATTTTTCTTTAAAAATTTCTGAGTTTTCACCTTTTTTGAAAGTAATTACTTTTTTAAAACAACAGATTGCTTTCATCATAAAAAGAAACTTCCAGATTTCTGTCTAGTAGCCATCTTGAATTCGTAAACGAAATGTTAATCTTGTGAAGTTTCTATTGAGTTCTTGGAACTTAGACAAGTGAGGGGGTTTAAAATGCAAAAAAAATTTTTCAAAAAGATAAAAAAATAGTCGAAAAAGTTTCCGGGAATTTGGGCTTTTTTTATGATGTGATCTTTACATCTGTTTTATTGTCTCATTTGTAAGTTGTTCCATTTTTAAGAAATATTTTTAAATATCGAGGATAAAAAAAAAGTTTAACTCCAGAAAAAACCCTTTTCATTTTTCTCTTTCTGGTACTTTTTTCCCATTAAAAATCGACGTCCCAAGCCCAAAGCTTGGGGTAAAAAGGGAAATTTTCCACAAGATTAATATTGCACTCATGAATTCAAAATGGTGGCGGATGGAAGGCTTAGTATTGAAATATCTGTGAGCCACCGAAACAAATTTTTTTAAAGTTAAGTCACGCCTTTATCTTAACTTGTTTTCTCAAACATAACAACCATTTGAAAAAAAAATGTTTAAAAAACGTTTTTAAATTACCCTTTTTTGGGGAAATTTTTTCTTTCCCAAATGTCACAATAAATCCATTTAATGGCTGTCATTCATAAGCATCGATCAGAACTTATGCAGTTTTTCATCAAATTATTTTGAATCGTTATAGATGTTAAGTGTTTTTCCCCTATGGGTGAAGTAACTGATAAATGCAATAATAATAAAGCTTACATTTATTGTAGTGAATAACATACGTCTCCTTTTAGTTTTATTAGATACTTGAAAATACAACGATAGAAGTTATAGTAAAACAAGCAAAATAATAAAAAAAAGTCAATTCCTACTTAGGTCAACCACGAAAATTTTTTATTTTAGTTACTTCTTAATAAATAGTTACAATTAATATAAATATACATATACTTTTAAAGAAAACACAATATTAAAAAAAACCAAATCACACGGTTTTGTTAAAGTTTTTTAAGTTATTTATTCAAGGACTTATTTCCTAGACTTTTGCAAAAATTAGTAGGCTTATAGAACAACAGCTCTTAAAGTTCTTAAGATATGACAAAAAATTTTTTAAAAAACAACAATTGCTCCCCCTTGATAAAATTATATAATTATATAAACTGCTGTTTGTAAAAAAAAAACACCCTAAAGGGTCATCAAATTAAATGAAATTTTAAATTTACGAGGGGAAATTTAAATTTCAGGGTAAATGACGAAACTTTTAAAGCAAAAAAAAACAGTATTAAGTGTCTGAAATCAGTATTTGGTGTTGTCACCACACGCTACAATAAATGTTGCTATACGACGTGGCATGGAGTCAAACAGATTTTGAATGTCAACTTGCAGAAGAGAATTCCATATTGCTTGTATGCGCAGCCTAAGTTCGTCTTTTGAAGCTTCAGGACGTGGATTACGAGCGAGACGCTGACCAACCAAATTCCACACGGGCTGAATAGGCGACATATATCTGGTGAATAAACAGCCCAAGGTAGAAGTTGCATATATTGGGCTGAACAGAAGTCTCGAACAGTCTTTGCAACATTTGGGGGTGAATTATCGTGCTGAAAGATAGCTCCAAGGATGCCTTTAAGGAAGGGAACGACTTCGGACTGTAGCACTTTATGGATGTACCTGTTGCAATTGAAATTAACCTCAATTCGTAGAAAATTAAATCGTTCATGATACGAAATCACATCCCAAACCGTAACTCTGGGTGTTAGGCCACTATGTCGTCCGATAACGCACTGTGGAAGGCAGCGTTCTCCGGCATCGCGTCTAATACTAATGCGTTCATCATGGTCCCGCAAATTGAAGCGTGATTCATCTGAAAAGAGAACTTGGTGCCAATCAGCTTGCCAGGCTCTGTGCTCATGAGCCCATTGCAGACGGAGCCGTCGATAGTTTGCTGTGAGGGAATGTGTATAGTCTCCCTTGCACGCAATCCACGGTGCAGCAGACGCTGACGAATTGACGAACCCGACATTATTACGCCTGTAGCTGTAGGCCAACGTGCTGCCAAATGCCTGAAGGAAGCTGTACGGTCATTCCCCGCCGTGCGGAGCAGGTGTCAATCATCGCGCTCTGACGTCACCTTCTGTCATCCACTGCCAGTTTTTCGAGTTGTTCGGTGCTCGTCGGTCCACTGCTTCCAAACTCGCATCACTGTGGAACTGTTCCGCTGCACACGAGCTTCTATTGCACGATAGTAAATTCCTACTTCTCGAAGTTTCATAATTCTCACCCGTTCAAACTCCGTAAGCTGTTGGAATTTCTCCTTTTTTCGTCGTGGAGGCATACTTAGGTCTCATTAAACGTTCGTCACTAACAAATAATCATTTGTTATTTTCAACGTCCTGCTACAGCGTTCTATTTATACCCTTTCAATATCAGTTCAGATGGTACAGCACACGCCAAGCATTCGCGGCGGCACTGAAACTTTACTATTTTACATAACATCCTATAATAGATATTTACTGCATCCTTCATGGTGTTGCATTTTTTACAAACAGCAGTGTATATTGATGTCTAAATTTTTTTTTTATGCTCATCTCCTTTTTTTTTTTTAAAGCTATCATTCTTATACCCGGGTGTAAATTTTTGTAAATTTTGTGTTTAAGGGGCGCGTTATTAGCTGGATTATACGATGTACATACTTACGGTACTTTGTCTTTTAATAAGGTAGAAATAAAAAAAAATTGGAAAATCCCTCGTTTTTGAGTGAGGATACCGGGTATTAAGAACTATAAAAAAACCAACTTACCTTCATGTCCAGTGTAGCCTCTTGGCTTTGTCGCGAACCGGACTGGCGTTTCATGAGTTCGAGCCCTTGTACCACTGAAGACCTGCTTTGTAGAGAGGCTGCTGCACGTTAAATCTGTCGAGATCAAAGTTAGCGCGGTCTGGAAGTTTGAAAAAGAGGGTGGCAGGTCAGGTGTCACTTGTAAGAGGCTAAAATTTATGAGGTCCATCAGCATTAGCCCGTGTGTTGCTTTAAAGCGCGATGTTAATAAAACATCCTCCCCCTTCCCATCTTCAGAATACAATGGCTTTTCGATCGCGATCTCGAATTCAATGTCAGTCTTGTTTGTGTCGAATTTGGGTTGAAATTCTGATGATTAAACACTTTCTGTGTAGAAAAGCGGAAGCATATTAAACCTATCGAGGTTCAAAGTTCGCATGTTGACGGCGCGTTGAAGTTTGGATAGGGGTATGCCAATTCAGGTTTCGCGCCTTCGTCACTTGAACTAGACTCAAAATTACGAGGACTGTCACTCTTAGCTATGATGTTCCCCCATAGTGGGACTTTTATACGAAATCAATCTACATTATCTGTGATATATAATTTAAGTTTCTATTAATATACTGATAGACATCTCAGTTATCACTACATTCCTGGTATATCAACAAAAGTTTTATCAGATGTATTCAAAATACAGTTTTTCGTATAATTCTCCACAATCATCATTTATGATAACAAAAAGAAATAAAAAATCTATCCATTTCTTATGAATACCCGTACATAGTACAGCTAAGTTATGGAGATATTTTGCTTTTTAAAATATGCAAAAAGTATGTATTTAATATAACAGTATACATTTCTACTCTATGAGTAAAGTCGCGTTGCTCCGTTCCAAAAATCGTATTTTGTACTTTTTAAATTAGTTGGGAAACTTTTGAATGCTTTATATTTTTTTTTAAAAAATAAAAAATAAAAATTAATATTACATCACAAATATTAGATGCATTTTAAAGGAAACTTTCAGAAATCTATAAAAGTTACAGTCATTTAGTAAAACCATAGATTTAAAAAAATAGAGAAAAAAAGTATTTGGAGAGGAAGAACCTCATTATTTTCACTTCTTTTTGTCTTTTGGCTTATCCCTTAAAAAAGTGCTCCGCAACCTTTTTATCGCTGCGGACCGGTCAACGTTTGATAATTTTGCCACGGCTCGCTGAGGATGGGACAGGTTGATTGTTTTAATTTAACAATTTTAATTTTGTGACATTTAAATATGCCTTCAGAATAATATATAGTTACACCAAAAATGAATAAAAGTGATTTAACGTGGAATATAAAGAGATTTCCGTGGAAACTTGCACAAATCCGAGAGAAATGCACCACTATAAATAAAATGGCAGTAGTTAAATGTTCTTAAGGTAGCCCGGCACCATTTGATCCATGGACCGGTACCGGTCCACGGACTGTGGGTTGCGTATCCCTGTCTTAAAGCATTTAAATTACAGAACCAGCGAAAACAAAGTAATATTTTAATAATTTGAGCTAGAAAACATTATTAAATCTCTCGAATGCATTTTAAGGCAGTTAGTTACTAGTTGTTGCTGGCCATTATTCGAATGTACTTGTTGCATAATAATGAGAAAAAAAAAGGGTAACAATGTAAATGTAGTTTGAATTCGTAAGAAAGAGAAAAGGCGATATACTAACGTGATGTAGAAAAAAAAGCATAATAATCTTGTGGGCTGAATCACGAGTGCAAGGGACTGGAGAATATTTCCTTCCCCTTCAATTCCCTGCCTAAATTGTGGAGGTGGAGATCGGTGGTGTCGCCATCTATCGTTCCTTCGGAATTTCTCCGAGCTAAATCGTACTGTCTCCTGCATGGTGCTCAAGGCTAAGGTAAACGACAGGCGTACATCCAGCCCCTTGCCTCGATGAATTTCGAGGTCCGATGAATTTCGAGGTCCTCGATCTGACTACGTCAGACAGGGGGCATTAGAAACAGCAACAACGTACTTTTTGGTGGAAATGCAATGATTTGTAAAACGAGCCTCTTATTTCTTGGAATGGGAAATTCAGTTACATATTCTACTACACTTTCAGATTTAGTCTATTACCTCTAGAACTACGGGATTGATTTTAATAAAATTTGTTATGTACTTAGGGTTGATACAATGCAAAAAAATAACCATTCTGCAGTTGTAATTCTCACGCATGATCTTGCGTAGCACTCTTCGGATTCGGAAGGGATGAAACAGCAGTTGCACAATAGAACCAAACAAATTGTATTAAGGTATCCTTCTACGTTCGGAACCGTGGTCTTAAAAAAGCGCATAAATGGATAATTTTCATGATATTTAGTGTCACTTAGATTAGAACGCATGTATAAAATTGTTTTAAGGACATTTTGACAAAAAAAATTTATTTAAATACAATATTATGGCAAAAAACTAACAGAATAATCTTATTTCAAAATGTTCTCCTTTTATGAAAAATGCTTCTATTATAATAATATTTTGCCTGTATATAGCTCAGACCTCTGTACAGAGGCTCAACTATGCGTTTTGAAAAATTCACATTATTTTCAGAGTTACAACCCACTGAAATCATTATTGGCGTTTTTTTCTTAAAATTTCTCCCCTCTGTTGTCATAACTGTTCTAAAACATGAATAAACCCACTTCTAAGTTATATATTTCAAACATTCTAGTTGAGCCTCTGTACAGAGGTCTGAGCTATAGACAGGCAAAATATTATTATAATAGGAGCATTTTTCACAAAAGGAGACTATTTTGAAAATGGGTCATTCTATATGTTCATTTTTTGACAAAATATTGTACTTAAATAATTTTTTATTGTAATACTATTCTTATAAAACAATTTTATATATGTATTCTAATCTAAGTGACACTAAATATCATTAAAAGTATCCATTTATACGCCTTTTTAAAATCACGGTTCCGAACTTAGTCGGATACCTTAATGGGAGGTATGGTCCCGTCTTACAAATATACTGGTGTCGCACCACAGTTTTATACTGAAAGTAAGGAAATTTATGAGTTCCTCTGGCAATTAATCCCACTCATTCTGCAACTTTGCTTTCAGACCCTTGATGGTTCTCTGACGGGAGTTACGAGTTGCAATTGTCCTCTCCAAAGAGTTCCAGGCATTCTCTATAGATGTAAGGTCTGGAGATTTCTGGCCAATCCATCCTGCGAATATCCTCTCTTTCCAGAAATTCTTCGACTAGATGAGCTCTATGGGATCTCGCGTTGTGATACATTAAATGAAATAAGGGTCAACTGCACCTCTGAAAAGGCAAAAATGGGCTCCAACCTCCTCCTCATACCTCACAGCAGTCACAATGCCTCTTTCAAAGATGTGGGGGTATGTGCGGTCATCCAACGTGAATCCAAAGTAATCTGTAATTTTTTTAAGCAAACAAATTGTCAACAAATTTTTCAATGTCGTCCATTTTGTTATTCATTTCACCATTGGAATGTGCGTCTAAATAATTGAACCTACTTTTCATGATGTTCCTCATTTAGGATGATAAGGTAACAGAGGCTGTATTATTAATTTCATTTTCGTTGTTGGAATCTGCATCAATGATATTTTTTGAGCTTGTGTTTTCCGTATTTTGTTTATTCCCAGAAGAGAAATCTTTTCATGTTAGACGATTTTTATTTTTTGTTAAGAAAAACAAATGCATATACTCTTATTGCCATAAAAATTTGCGCACGAAGAAATAATTGTGGGATCGTAACGAAACATGGCATGAAGATACATGGTGTGCAGATTTGCTAATGATTAGAAATTCAGTGGGATTGTGCATTACGTAATGCCACTAGAAAGGGTTGAACTTCCTTCTCCTTGGAGTATAAAACAGATAAGAGCTTGTTTGAGTGTAAATCTTTTGCAAAGGAAACGCTAATATAAACTGGCCGTTATGTCCCCATCAAAGACAATATGTGCAGCTGTGAGTGTTCGAGAGGGGAAGAATCATCCATATGATGGGAGCTGAATCATCAGCTCGACGAGTAGCTTGTCAAGTATGCCGTTCTGATTTGACTGTGTGAAGGTGTTGGGACGAGTGGACAGAAAAGACGTAATTTACATGACGACCACGCTCAGGACGCCCTTGACAGACCAGTAGTCGATAATACCGTCACTTCATACATGACGCACGCGTAGAGCGAACTATCACATTGACGCTGTCCAGACGCTGACAGCACCTTCAATACGAGCCCCTGTGTCTTATCGACGACCCATCGCAAGGTACCTGGCTGAAGGACATGTGCAATCACGGTGCCCATTACATGGGCTGCCAATGACACCCACCCACCAACACCTTTTTTGGGAGTGGAGTTACACACGACGAGATTGGACTGCAAAGGAATGAAACCAGGATGTCTTCAGCGACGAATCTAGATTCATTTTGAGCAGTGATGATTATGGTATTCTAGTGTGGAGAACACCTCAATTTTGCCTTCGCCTTACAGCGCACTCCACTCCCTCAGCTAGTGTGATTATATGGGGTGTCATAACTTACGATACACGGTCACCACTAATATTGATCCATGATACTGTGACAACCCAACTATATGTTCATGACATACTTCAACCAAATGTGTTGCTACTCATGGCAGGGCACCCAAAAGTCTTCAACTTGACTAGGCCACACGCAGAAAGGATGTCACAAGACTGCCATCAACCCATTACCACCCTTCTCTGGCCCACTCGATCCCCAGATTTGTTACCATTCGATTAAATATGGAATCAATTGGGACGGCAAGTTGAACAGCCTACGAGCTTAGTCGAACTAGAGGTACGCTTACAGCAACTGTGGAACAAGATGTCTCAGGACATCATATGGAATTTGTATGCCTCAATGCCAGCTCGCATTGCACCGTACATTCGTGCTAGACGGGGTCCAACAGAGAACTAAAACTTCCGTTCATTTGTACTTTTTTTCTGCAATAAATTATACCTTTTCTTTGATTTTCTAATCTCTTCCTTATATCAAAGTAGTACTTACATATGTAAAATTTCTTTTCATTTGGACCACTTTTTCTTGGTGCACAAATTTTAATGGCAATGAGAGTAAATACATAGTAATTTACCGAAACCGTTGTATTATTTCGTGTTAACTTATATTTCGTCTCACTGTTTTTCTGTTAAGCGTATTTCACTGTACTGATGTACACACTTAGCAATCTTTTGGTCCTGTAAGTATTAAAACAATCTAAACAAAATGCCTTCTCAATGACCCAGTTTCAGAAAAAAAATGTGTTTCTCATCCTAAAAGTTTTATATTATGAGGTACAATGAGATGCACATAGCTAAAAATAATTGCTATATGCACATTTTTTATATAAGTTGTTTATTTACATATATTGTATTATGAAAACTGCACACATTTTTTGTTAAATATTTTCCTCCTCTATTTGCAAAAAGTCCATACCTCTCAATAAAGGCATGCTTTCTTCTTGGAAATCAATGCTCTAAGATAAACAAGTAATATAAAAAAATAGTTTTTAAGTCAATTCCTACCTAGATCAAAAACGAAAATTTTTATTTTAGCTTCTTTTTATTAAATAGTTACAATTAATATAAATATGTATATACATAGGACAGAATCACAACATTAAGTGGTCATTAGTTTTTAAATTTTCATTTTTAAGTATCGTATTGTCCTTTTAATTTTAGTCCAACTGAATGCTTTAACACGTGAGAAAAAAACCTTTTCAAGTTTTGACACAAGTCGCCAAAAGGGTCGCTAAGTCGCCAACGTGGCTGTATTTGTAATTCTTTAAATAATTAGTTTTAATTAATTAACTTTTATTAATTATAATTAAATTATTGTATTGTCATCTAAAATGATCCTGTATGTAAAATTTCAGCACAATGGAGCGCTTTAAAATGTATTTTATGAACGATTGAAAAAAACACCAAGATAAATAAATAAATATACAAATATATAAATAAATAAATATATAGATAGTGCGAGCTAATAGTAGGAATTGAAAAATTGAACCTTAATAAGATTTATTTGTTCCCTTGGGTTGAATCCCCGCATCCCGGGGATTCCGAATACCGGTATTTTGACATTTGACAAAAAATTCCGGTTTTCCCAAATTTAAATACCGGTTTTCGGGATTTTCAAAAATTTCTTTTTTTAAAAATTTCTAAGTTTAAAGAATTAAATTACATTTTTAAAAAAATCCTTTTTTTAGGGCCCAACATAGTAAAATAGTATTCGTTTTCGTTTTCATGTCTCCCTAAAGGGCGAAATTAATTAGACTGTGAATATAAAGTTGCATCCAACAATCAAGAGAAATGATAAAATACACGAATCCTCTAAGGATGCAGGCCAAAACTATCCAATTACAGATAGGAACGCACGCGTAGAATTTTTGTCTAATTTTGTACTGGACAAAAAAGTTTAGTTGTAAGAGCGTAATTTTCATTTTTTTTTAACCCTGCGTTTTTATTCACATTTGTATTTGCATATCATACTTTAGGGATCAAAATATTTTTCAGATTCATTATATATATATACTGATAAATAATAACTCATATTAATGAATAAGAATAACTTAAAATAACACGAAGAATAAGTTGATAATACTTCGGTTTGGTTTCATCATTTATATGAAAATATCGTACATCTTAACAGTATATCATGCATTACTAACAGAACCACCAACTAGCGTAGATGCCGAAAGAGCGTTTTCGACAGCTGGTAATTTTTGCACAAAAGTACATTCCAGGCTTAATGACATTACAATTGATGCATTATGATTTTAAGATCACATTTCAAAAATTTGTAATAGTAACACAGACAGAATAGTGATATTTGACCTTTTTGGTGATTTAAATAAATCAGATGTTCCTTTTTTTTATATTTTATAATTTTTTTATATACCGTTATAATTTATAAGTTACAAATTACTTTTGTGATATTTACACTGTCTAATAAAGCTGGTAAATAAAGCAAAGAAATTCCTGTGTTTTCTTTCTTTTTCTAAAATTTCTAATACCGGTATTAAGACCTATAATTACCGAATACCGATATTGAAATTTTTTTCCGATATTGCAATCCCTTAATACCATATATATACAACTTTTGAAGTAATATATAAGTGATTAAAATTTATATTTTTGTTTGTTGATAGTAGAAGCAGAGCGTCATGGTTTCGTAACAAACCACATGGAAGTATTTGTAAAAGAAGAAATATCCAACCGAATCCTTCATCTTCATCCATATGAAACCAGCTGAATCACTTACTTCTGAGTGTTGTAAGACGCGAGAAACCAACAAAATAATTCTCCGACATCAAATACGTTGGGTACAATTCTTCATTCTCAATGAATTCAAAAATAAATCTTACGTTTATAAAAGAGAATGTTGAAAATGAAATTTTTTTACTGACTGAATATTTTTGAATTCTCCGAAAATATAACTCGAACACTAGCTCGGATATTCTCCTAATGTTGGTACAATAGTTTAGTATTCATTATGAAGGAAGATAATTTAGAATTCCTCAATATTCGCATTACCATTAAAAAAAAAAAATCATCCAAACGGAAATTTTTTGTTTGCAATAAATAAATAATTAAATAATGAAAAAAAAAGAAAAATATAAATTTTTTAAAGTCAATTCCTACTTAGATCAACAAAAAAAAATTGTTTTAGTTGATTAAATTTAAATAATGAATTAATATTTGAAAAACTGAAAAGAACATCCACTTCAAGTAAAAAAATACATTTGAACTTGAGTGGCCATCTGTTGCAGCTAGTTTTAACTTTGTCAGAAATAAAGCAGAATAAATTTAAAATTGAAAAATAAAGGTAAAAAATGAATTAATACTTTAAAAAATTGTATTAACACCAAGTGTCATCCACTACAAGTTTAAAAAATGTCTTTGAACTTCAGAGGATGGTCACATAGTCGTCGGCTAAGCTGACATCCCCAGCACTCCGGATTTGTTTGAACGCGACCAACAATCCATCATTCATTGGTGTGGCTGTGCTATGACCTAAGCGGTCTATACTTCTAACAATTCCCGAAAAAATCACTTGCTGTTGCATTTCTGATGTTGACCTGTGATGCCTTGTTCGTATTGTAAACATGCCTTACGTCAGTGCTTCTCAAAGTTCCAATATTCACGACCCAATATTCAATCCTAATTTTCCTCGCGCCCCCTAATACATTAACAATACATTGAGTTCAATAATACTATAATTTGACGCTAAAGCTATAATACGACTTTAACCTCTTAAGTGCCACCGGCGTATATAAACGTCTCACTCAGCCAAAGCGTTAATTTCTCCGGACTTATATAAACGTCTTTTCGAAGTACGATATTTCTGTGCACTGCTATCCATACAACTATTCCGAAGGCTTCGGAATGCAATAAAAATACCTTAACAAAGTTTGCTTACGGTTTACTTATTTCAGATTATTTGTTTCTTTATTTCTCCCCCTTTTAATACATAACATAGCACACCTACGTGGAAAACGGCTGGTTTTAGGAAGCGAATGGCGTAAATTTTAACCGGCAGTTAAGAGATTTATTATAAACCGTACAAATTATCAAGAGATAAACGTTAATTTTTTTATATTTTATATGTGACAATCCCATGGGGTCACTGGTAATTATTAAATTTGTTCTTAGCTTAGTATTCTTAAATTAGTTATAAAGTACATTGTGTAACACTGATACATTTATAAGTGTAATATATAAGTATAAATGTGTATTTTACCTTTTATTATGCCAGAAGGATTTTTGTTTGGTTGCTTTCAGTAAATTAATAACTTTTTAAAATAATCTTTTGTTTTCGAGTTTTCAATAATCTCGCCCTCCCCCCTCGAAGAGTTGTCACACTCCCCAAGGTGGGCGCACCCCACAGTTTGAGAAACGCTGCCTTACGTCTAATAAATGTATTTTGTATCTCTTATTGTCACTTTTTCATTCCACTCAACGTAACACTCTGCATAACTGTTTTTTTTTAATTACTCCGACAAAAAGCAATTTGTCTTCTTCATATTGCCTGCTATCATCCTTATTAATATGTCGGTCGAATTGAGCAACACCCTGTATATATATATATATATATATATATATATATATATATATGGATTAGATGTGTAAAAGAAACTCCTTACTGACCGAAGTTAGTATTAGTTGACTCTGAAAAGTGAATAATTTGCATACCTGGAAAAAAATTTTATGTGAAATTTTGAAATAATATGACTATTTTTAGGGTTTGTTTTGACAAGGAGTTTACATGTGATTTTGAAGGTTTGTGACTCTTTCTCTACATATTTTTATACTTTTTAAGGTATCCGACTACTTGCGACAACTCTTTTTTTTTTTTAAAAAAGGAGATATGGGGATTTTCTTGTAATTTTTAGATTTATTTAGTATATTTTAAGGAAAAAATTCTAAAATTGATAAAAGAAAAAAAATCTATTATTATTAAACTGGGAAAAAACTGGATAAAACGTACAAAAAATTAAATAAATGGGGTCCGCTCTGTACAAAATTTTTTTGAACCAATTCTCAATTTTTCAATTTTAACCCTCCAAGCGGTTTGCACGTAAAATTCCGCCATTCCAGAGATGCTTTTTCTGCCTTCAAGCAAGATTCCCAAAAGCGGTCGAGCCGCATTCTTAAAAATACGGTTCAACCGCTTTTGAGAGCTCCACCTGAAAGCAAAAAAATATGTGAGGTGCATTTTTAAAGCATCTCCAGAATGGCAAGATTTTAAGTGCAGACCGATTAGAGGGTTAATGTGTTACTTTGTTATTCATGTTTGAAATGACCTTCAGGATAACAGATATTTTAAGTTTTACAAAAACTAGAGCACTCTATCTTAGTGACTATATGAAATTGCTTAAGAAAATAGTGATTATATTCACATAAAGGACTGCAAATTTTGAAATAAAACAGTGATTGATACATCTGAAGGTCAAAACACTTCTACTGTTATTCAAAGTATTCACAAAAAATTTCAGCAAATTATTTAAAAAACTTTTTGAGCAATCACTGTCTCCGTTTGAGTTTTTCGAAAAAAACACATTTCGAGTAAAACGTATTTTAAAGTTGGACATCTTGTGTAAAGTTATGGCACCTTCTTTTATTAAAACACTTGTAGTTTTTGTTCTAGTGAATGGAAAATAAAATACTTAGTATTTGTATCAAGCTAAAAAGATGGCCTATAAAATAAAATCATAAAAAGTTTTTGTCAATTTTTGAAAAAAATCATGATTTTAGGGTAGCTGCATACCTTAAGCGAAAAAGTTTACTTTTAAACTTACAAACCTGTAACCATACTACCAATTTTAAATCATTTGATTGCATTATATGAAACAAAATATTTTAGTTTTGAAATTATTTGCATTTTGAATAAATTATTAAATCACGTATTAAACTGCGAATGTAGGAAAATAAATTCTATAGTCTATAATTTCCATTGCTTCAATATCTTTTCAAATATTTAATGTATTTAAATCCAGGATTGTTTTAGCTTTGGATCTAGATTATTAAAAAGGAAATTATTCCTCTTTATAATTGCTCCTCATTTTTTTTAATGCTTTCTCTAAATTCTTTTTCCTTTCAAGTGGATACTACCTTCGTTTTGTATGTTTAATAAAATATGAATCGAAGACAAAAACTAAAGAAATAAAATTCTTCTTTTCTGTGAAAAAATGTAACAAAAATTGACGAAAATTCGATTTAACTTGAAGTTTAAATTAAAAGTCGATTGTAGTAAACTGGAAAAATAAATTTCTCTCTCAGCCCAATCTCATCCAAAATTTAAAAAAAAAAGAAAAGTTACTATAAATAAATAGTTGCAATCTTGTTAAAGAACAAAAGTATCCATGTACTTTTCATCAAGTTAAATATCTTTTTAAATTTCACAGCAATCACTTAGGGCAGTTTTCAGTTTAGGGCATTATCAGTTTTTTTAAGAAAGTATTTTATGATTTTTACCTATGATTTATTAAATTTCTTTTAAGGGGACACAATACCATTCAAATGACGAAAATCGGTCAAAGCTTCAATTAATTTTTAAACTTTAACTGTTTTTTTATATAATTCTCTATAATATATATATATATATATAAAATATGAAGCTCCAAAATACAAAAATTCACAGTTATGACAACATTTATGTTTGTTTTTATTTACATTCCTATAGCATATAAAAACTTTAAACTGGTGTACCTCGAAAAGAAGAAATAACTAGTTTATGCTCATTTAAAACGATAAAGTTTATGTTCTAACTAGTTAATGTTCATTTAACGTTTTCTGTTATGCCAAATACTTTGATAACTTTTACCTATTGCTTGTTAGTACAGCTAACAAAAGGTGTTCTGCCTTTCTTAATCAAATAATCAATATTTTTAAAAAAAATAGTTGAAATTGGTATATATACATTTTTTAAGAAAATTTCAATGATCATTCATAAAAAAATACATTTCACGAATATCAATCATGTTAGTAGGTAACCCATAACAAATTTTGTTATGCGTAGTTCGACGTACTTGTGTGCACGTCGCTTTAAATTTCAAGTGTGTACGTCGATTATTGTGGGAGAAGTGGCATTTTAAAGTCCCTTTATATAATTTTAAATATTTTTTTAAAAAATTAAATGGTAACTGTTTTGTAGACATTTGGACTCCTATTTAACGAGTTTCGTGATTTAACAAAATTTCTTTGTTCCCAAATAAAACAAATGTAAAAACCCCTATTGGATGAATTATAATCTCCAAATTAATGATTTTGGAAAAAGTGTTTTATTAGTTTGTTGTAGTAAAATTGGAATTTTTTTTCAAATGACTTATCCTTTTTCTCCGGAACGGAAAAAACTTTTTTTGTAAGCAGCAAATTTCAAAGGGAAAGGGTGAAGACCATTATTAGACTTAACACATGTGAATAAGTGTAACATATCGTATGAGTCTTGAGTAGGACAGGAAATCCCAATCCACAAAGCAGGGGATATTTTAGGACTTGAACGATTATGATACATTTGATGACGGAAATAGTTAATTTGTCAGAGCCATTGGATAGCAATTCTGATGCAGAAATTGATAATGAAACTCCAGTTACCTTTTCAAATATTTTACATTGTTTGGAAACTGTGGAAACATACCACTCTTTTATGCAGCAGGATGTAAATGATGCAGCATTTTCTTCTCTGCATGAAGTCGAAGAACTCTTTCGAGTCTGGAATCACAAAAAGATTTATATAAAAACACCTATTAGTCAATATATTTAAAACTTCCAATCAAGTAGTGAGTAATAATTCTCTAATATATATATTTTTTAACTGTTGAATAAAACGTGTGTAATTTCTCACTATGGATAATTTTATGTAGTTGCTTATAGAATTTACAAAAGGTAAGTGCAAAAAATTTGTACCCCGAAATTTGGACTCCGATATAACGAATAACTCCGAATTAACGAACAAAATGCTCGGTCCCGATGAATTAGTTAAATCGCGGTCCGACTGCGTTCGGAACCGTAATCTTGCAAAAGCGTATAAATGGATAATATTTATGATATTTAGTGTCACGTAGATTAGAAAACGTATATAAAATTGTTTTAAGAATATTATTACAATAAAAAATATTTAAGTACAATATTTTAACAAAAAAGAAACATCGAATGACCCATTTTCAAAATATTCTCCTTTTATGAAAAAATGCTTCTATTATAATATTTTGCCTGTATATAGCTCAGACCTCTGACAGAGGCCGAACCCGATTTTTTGAAATATATATCTTAGCAGAAATATTTATCTTACGACAACAGAGGGGAGAAATTTTAAGAAAAAAACGCCGATAATTATTTCAATGGGTAGTAACTCTGAAAATAATGTGAATTTTTCAAAAAATTCCTAGTTCAGACTCTCTGGAGAAGTCTTTTCTTTATATAAGCACACACAAAATATTAATATTATAGAAACATTTTTTATAAAAGTAGAAACGCTTAGAAAAAGATTATTCTAAGTTAATTTTTTGCCAAAATATTGTATTTAAATAATTTTTTTTTATCATAATGTCCTTAAAACAATTTTATACATGTATTCTAATCTAAGTGACGATAAATATCATGAAAATTATCCCTTAATGCGCTTTTTTAAAATCACGGCTCCGAACATTAAGCACAAAAACTGTTTTACGAAATAAATGTACACAGGTTATGAGCAACAATATTGTAAAAATCCTTAAATCAAAAATTTTTCATAACTGGTACCACCCCCTTAAGAAAAGCAACTTCTTACAATATTTTTTCAAAGCCTGATTTATCAAATTGATGTTAAAATAAAATCCTATAAGTATAATTTCTTGGCACATATCTCTGGAATTATAACGCAACAATCAATTAGTTTTTTTTCAAAAGTAGTATTTCCAAAACTAATTTATGTGTACATGTACTGCAATAGAGCAATTCAGTTCGCATACGTTTGACCATCTATGATCGATAATGCAAAACAGCAGAAATCTGCTGGAATATATATTTCTGTGGGTAATCGAAATATATTATACAAAAAGTTATATTTCTGGCCAAAAATTGATTTTGTTGTATAAAAAAAAATGCGAGGGAATTTCGAAAATTGAGCAATTCTCAGAAAGTTAGTTTTCTCAGAACTAACTGAAAATAAATTGAAAAGAGAAATGCTTTTAAAATCTTAGAAAGGGAAAAATATTTTCAAATCGAGTCTTCCGTTTCCATTTTCAATTGAAAATTTTTTTCAATTTTTAAACAGAAAAAGTGTAGTAGTTATTTTGGTTGGTAAAAGATATATAGAAACCAAATAATATATCGATGCTTATTTCCTAGTTGCCGATTGGAAATTTATGATTAATGTTTAATTAATGTTACAGTTATTTTTACATAACCATTATGAGCGGTATGCTAATCTCCAAAGAAAGAACTAGAGAAAAAAGACTCATCTACAACCCATCAAGAACATCAACCCTATCACAGTTTTATCAATTTTAAGTCAATATAAATTAATTAAATGCTTAATACTAAGCATGAATTAGTGAATTTCAAATAATTAGTACAAAGAATACTTTCAATTAAATATTACGTGAAATAAAAAAAAAAGAATCATACTGAAAATTCAGTATTTATTGCATATAAAATTTCAGTACAGCGTTTTAAAAATTTAACTGTAGTGTTAAATTTTGAAAAGAGTTAAAGAGAAAGGTTATTTAGGACGAATATTTAATGACAGCTTTACTAATGTTTTGAAAACAATTATTCTGGTACAGCTTTCTAGGAGTATATCAGTTATTTTGTTGAATAACTGCACTACGCGCTTCTGAGTTCAAATGACCTCAATGGTCTCCTGTCTGTTCCCTTTGAAAAGTCTTCCTCCAATAAAAATATTCTGTTTTAATAAAGAGTGATTCATTTTGTCTTCAGTAAATCTTGAATAAAAACATAGCTTGATTTAATGCCATTTTTTTATAATGCAAATATTCTAAATTCAATGATTTTCGCTTGCTTTTTGATTTCCTGTTTTGTGAGAGATCATTTCCCAAAAGATCAAATTTAGAAGCAAAATTTAGCCAACCATTGACAGACAAAGGAGTACACTAGCTCAGAAAAAATATGCTTCATGTTTGTTGAGAACAGTCCACCACATCACTATCAAAAATGTAAGATGTACTAAAAGTAAAGAGAAAATAAAGCTGGAGCAATGATATTAGTTACATGAGCCTGAATGAGATTACAACATGAAAGTAAGAGTAACTATGATGATCATTGACCATTTTAAGGGATGCAAATATTATTCTAAAAATGTCAAATGATCTGAAAGAACGTTTAAAGCAGAAAGAAATATGGAAACTAAATTGTATTTACAGCAATATGCGTGAAAGACTTAAAATTAAATATAAAAATATTTTGGACATCACCTTAAAAAAGTTCTTTACCCCCTTAACTTATGCACAGGCTCATCAGTTAGCTGTTTGAATTAACATTGAAGTAGAAACTGTTTTAATTTCTAAATTAAAATATGTTTTGCTGCTAATTGTCATAAGACAATAAAAATTTGGTGTCAGCATCTTTAAGAAGAATATATTGTGCGGATTTTAATTTTAATACTTGTCTTACAAACATAAAGGGATATAATCACTTAACTATATTTTTTTTGCCTAATTCTCAATAGAAAAGCATCGAAAACAAGCATAACTTCATGTCTTTTAATATTCAAATTTTAATACCCACTTTCCTAACGTATTTAAATTCGTCAATTCTTTATGAACGTGAAATCTGTGGTTAGTATAAGAGTGAGAGCCATTGGGTTTTTCTAAAAATATTTTCTTCCTTTTTATCAATTTAAAGTTAAATATAAGATAATTACTTGGTACATAAATAAATATTGACCCTAAATGTAAACTCCCCATGGAAAAAAATCTATTCACTTTGAAATGCTTTCTAATTTAGTTATATAGGACGACGATTCATTCATTTTCATAGGTTTTAAAAGTTTATCAAAAAATTGACAGGATTGTAAACAAATTGTCTATAAAGCGCAGCTCCGCATCATACAAGATTAATTTTTGTGTCTCTGTATGTTTCAAATTTTAAGATATAAACTCGTCTATTAAAATGACTCAAATGTAACATTTTCCATGAATAGTGTAAGATTCAATGCATTTGGAAAAGCTAATGGCACATAATAAATGTCCTGACATACCAGTTTAATAACAAATTCTACGTGTATGATATTTTTATAATATTAAATAAATTTCTATATGTAATTTCAATTGGCTGGAATATATGCTGAAAAAAAAGTTTGATATGTATAATATTCTATTTTGTTGTTCCTAGCATTTCAAGCATTATATTCACCACATGCTTCTAAAGAAGCAAAATTTGATTTTTAGTCACATGATGGACCAAAAAAAGCACTTTAATATAAAAAAAACTTTTTGATTATTTTTAAATTCGAATTAAATTATTTCAAAATACACTTGCAGAAATAGTTATAATATGGAAGCTTCTACATACATATGTATGTTAAAATTTATGTATAATTTCTTTTTAAAGAAAGAAAAAGAACTAGTAACACATTTGGAATTTTATACAAGCGGACATTTTTGATGCAAATTCAATATAAGGTGTTGTTAAGTAAGGTACACTAATATTTCATAAATAATAACTAAAAGAACATGGCTAGCTCTTTTATAAAATGTTTATTAGCGCATTCTTTCAAAAACCAGTTCATTTCCTTTTCTAAAGAAAATTTATTCACAATTTTTTTTATAAATTTAGTAAAAGAAGTAAACAGCAATATTAAATTTACTCAAACTATGTAGCTTTATCCATAAAATAGTGTAATATTTTCTTAAATGTTGCAGTACTTGAATACGAAAATAATGGCTCACTTCTATTAGTCTAAAGCAGGGGTGGCTAACCCGTGGTACGCGTGCCACTGTGTGGTACAGTGGAGTTATAACAGTGGCACGCAAAGACTTACTCACATATTAAAAAATTTTGAAAATATAATAAATAGCCAATTGTTTTACAATTTTCTTGAAGTGAGGTTGTCAAAGACACAAAAACCTTTAAAATTTGAATCAAAATATTTTTGTAAGCAAATGTTTTCTGCTATGAACATAATAAAACAAATACCACTCGAAACTAGTTGAGAGAGAGGTGCACCTATAATAACCTAATTTTGTAGGCATCTATATGACCTAATCCTAATATAGTTGACTTGGTAAAAAAAGGTAGTAATTTAAAAGTTACGTTAAGTAAATACTGAGCGTTTAATAATTATTTTGAATTAAATGATTCTAGTTACTCATTTTTGTTTTATACCTAACCTAATTACTTGAATTTGTAAGATGTTTATTATTAAAATAAAAACCTAAGTTTGCACTTTCGTCCTATTTATTATATTATTTTTAAATTTCGACTGCATAGACTATCATTAAAAAATGTGCTATTTGCGTAAGCTCATAAGCTTGTAAGTAACGTTTTTAACCCATTAATAAGCTTAAAGTAACATTTTTTCATTTTTCCAGATTTGTTTGTTGGAAAAATTGGAAGTGAAACATTTATTTATTTATCAAATAGTGACATTTTTCGCAAAAAGGTTGGCATCCCCTGGTCTAAAGACTGTAATAGATTACAAAAAACGAAAATTTTCTTAAACTGACACATCCTATGAAACAAAAGAAAAAAAGAACAACTCTTCGTTTGATGAATCATTCGTAGATGGGAAAAGTGATAATACACCGATACGGGAAAAACCTTCAAAATTATAATGAATGTTATATTTTCTATCTACAACCCGTTTTTGCTATTCCTCTCAGGGGATCCGTTAGAGCAGACTTTCATCCCAAAGGTCAAAAGGTCGTCTAATGTTTGATATTCGAGCTGAAGTATTTCTTTGCTTCTGGATGAAACGCTAAATTTCAAAAGAAGCGGATGAATGTTTTGGAAAGCGGGAAACTTGAACGTCAATTATTGCAACAAATGTCTCAACACAAATCTCAGAAAAACGTACCAATAACATAATAGAACAATTCAACAAAAATGGGAATTTAATTTTTTATCTACTGACTAAAAAAATAGCTTATGTAGTACAAAGAAAGTAACACAAAATGAAAAAGTCGATCACAGTTTGTTGGCAGAGGAAAAACAACTAAACTTAACAATTTTTTTTCATTACATTTTTTGAAAAGACAAATAAAGTTAGTCTGAATGAATTTTCGTCCAGAATAGGGAAATATATTTGCATACGTAAAGTGAAGTCTTTGGTTAACAAAATCACAGCTTAGTGTAAAGAAAAGGAACTAAAAGAACCAGAAGTTGTTTCCTCAACATATTTAGAAAGCGAAATGATTGAATTTTGTATGCTCTTAGAAAAAAGGGTAGAAGAAAAATCATATTTTATGGATGAAAAGTGCTCTTGGTTTTCGCTGTTACAAAGATTAAAAAAAAAAGAAAGTTTGTTCCCAAAAAATGATTATTAAAAGCTTAAGCTGTTTGATGAACATAAAGTGTGTATCTAAAATATTAAATGTTGCATGTTATATTTAACACAAAGAAATGTCACATGCAATTCTGTTATATTTTCTTAAGTGCATTCTTCATTTTTTATTGTTAAAGTTTAGTTCTTTTGTTTATCTTATGCTTTGAAAGAGACAAACAAAAGACTTACTTTAAATCCTCTTTTATGTTTTTACAATAAAAAACAAATCACAGTATTTAAATGTATTTCGCTTCACACAGATAAATGCTTTAAGTTTTGTTTTTGAATGTATTTATGAAAATTGCTTATAATGTATTTATTTTTGAATTTGAGAGAACTATGTGTTATCAGTAATAATTGAAATCTATGTATGAAATTGTTTTTACTAAGGTTATTTTTTCAATTTCTTAAATCCGTAGCATAAAAATTTAAGGTAATTATTTTGAAGAAAGGAAAGCACATAAAGTGGATAAATAAGCAATTCCAAATATGGTTAAAAACTATATATATAACAGAGAAAAGGGACTCACACACTCTCTAGATTTACGGAACAATTAGATTTACATAGTTTAAAATTTGTTAAGCATGCTTCTTTTGTTTAATAGAGATTCGTTAAGAAAAATCAACTCCCAAGTCGTATAGATGGAGTGAAAAAAATAATCTATTTATGTACATTTCTATAGAAGAAAAGTGACTCACCCACCCTTTCATTTCTCTCAAGATCTCCGGAATTATTAGACCTACTCACTTGAAATTCAGAAAGCACATTTCTTTTGTCAAGCAGAGAACCGCTAAGAACGGGCTCTGTGGAAATCGACTTCCTGAGGGGGTCAGAGACCGGTAAAATATAATTTACATACACTGCTGTTTGTAAAAAATTCAACACCATGAAGGAATCATCAAAATTAAATGAACATTGTGCAGCAAATATCAATTATGGGATGTTACGTAAAATAGTAGTTTCAGAGCCACCGCGCAGGCGTGACGTGCGCAGCGTCCTCTAAACTGATGCTGTACGCGTATAAATAGAGGGCTGTAGCGGGTTAGTTAATGATTATAATGAAAATAGTTAATAGTTAATAAAAATAGTTAATGATTATTTGTTAGTGGTGAACGTTTAGTGAGACCTAACTATGCCTCCATGACGAAATATGTTGTTTGTTTACTTTCATTAAATCGATAATTTTTTAAATAATCTTTTTTTTTTTCGATTTTTTAATATGCTCGCGCTCCTCTCGTAGAGTTGTCACGCCCCCCTAGGGAGGCGCGCCGCATAGTTTGAGGAACGCTGATCTAAACCTTTTTTGGAAGATGGATAGTTTCTCGTGTAGCTGATTTTAAGGTCATATTCTTTGAGAAGCCTTAGCTTGTAGGCGAATTCCTTATTTATAATTTTGGATACTTTCTGTTCGGGTAAGTCATATCCTGTGCATGAATCGCCGTTACAGTTCTAATTTCATGAGCACGCTTTAAAATCTTTCGTTTGCAATGGCGTATTATTGTAGTTATGATGAAGAAATATGATATTTAAGTAATTTTTATATATATATATATATATAAATTATTATCCCCCTTGATAAAATGGCCACATCATATGCAATGGCTAGAAAATGTAATTGTTAGCCTATGCCAGTATTTTTTGTGTTGTTGAAAGTTGCGACAATAAATGAGCAATTAATTTTGTTAAGTATTCTGAAACCACTTACTAAACATCGAGCTAGACACTGATTTCTGAATTGTTTTGGATTTCAAAGTACAGAAGAATATAAGGAATGTAGAAACCAGCAAGCAATGCTTCTATGAAATTTTAAAGTTAAAATCGAGTGAAAACATCGTACTTACTTGTTATGAAGACTAAAGAAGTGTATAAGCAATGCAATGAATGTCCGAATAAAAAGAACAGAAAAACTAAATTTACGAGTGAAAAGTATAATTAACATATTGTATTTCCTACTTTTCTTCTTTTTTCACCTTTGTATGCAAATTTTACGGTAAAAACGGAATGTAAACACCTTTGGATATGATACCCGGTGCGTGAAATTCCGTTCCTTTTTTCGAACATGGAATGCCAGGTTAACAACCTATACCCTCTTTTTTAAGTCAAATCAAGCAATCCCATTTTGTAAATTTATTCACTGAAGATTACTAACTTTATCCAAACTGTTTCCACAAGAATACTAGAATTATAAAAAATGCCTACGCTCTTGAGAATATAATTTTTGCTCCTGAACTTTACTATTTTATTTTAAAGTGCATTGCAAAATTTTTTGGCTGTGGATGATGAAAAGTTGTGGGTTTATCGTTTCTGCAGTTGACAAATGAATTCAGAGTATGTCAGCAATGCTTTTGTTGTTACAGAATTAGCTTCTACTTTTAGAACTATATCTAAATATGCAGAGAAGTAAAAGAATGTTTAAAAACTCGATGTCGAAGTATAAGTTTAAAATAAAAAAAAATATCGCTGGTCATAAAATCCTCAAAACTTGAAATTTTTTTCAATCCCGCAGCAAAACAAAAACCTAGAACTGTCGAGACTATAGTTCAGAATGTATAGTAATCCTAACTATAAGTGACCCTTATTTACATTTAGTCTATGTAGGATTCATTCAGATGATCTCAATTCCATCTTTTATTCTTCATTTGTTTCACTAATAAAGAGATCAAAGGCCCTATATACGCTGTATATCAATTGAACTAGAAATTGCAAAATATTGCTCTGTAGGTTGATGTCTAAATGGGAAGCAAATAATCTAAGTATTAACCCTTTAACGGGCACAAAGCTAAAATGTACTTTTCTGCGACAAAATACTTGATAAATGTAATGTTCTCATCCACTATAAACATTATTTAGTCACAAAAAAATATCTGATCAAGGGCTTTTACCCTGAATGGTGGCTAGATGTTATAGCCACTGTGCACTTAAGACATTTTGACTTACTTTTCAGGACAGGAATAATGAATCATATTGCAATAAACGTTTTATGAAAAATTAACATTTATGCTAATAACTATTTCAATAACAATTAAATAAAAAGTATAAGTGTAATTAAATAATAATAGAATAATTGTACTTAGTGTGGAATAGTTACTAAAATATACATTGAAAATGGTATATATCCACATTTTATTTTTTATGAAATTTTAGTATAACAAGTTAGAAATAAAGTAATATTTTTGAGGATTTAAATTACTTGTTTCACAAATTTGATGAGCTATTTACAGTGGAACTTTTCAAAGCGAGTAGGACTATTTGCTTGAAGGCACAGTGGTACGTTGCAGGTATATACAGCCATTGAGCCATTCTGGTATTGCAAAGAGAGCATTTTCTGTACAGATCACCTTCTGTTTTGACTCTCTTAAGTGGAGGAAGAGCGAAATTTTCAAGGTCATTTTTCTTTTCTATGTGGGCAGTAGATAGAGCCTCTATCCAAATATAAAAGCTTTCCAAAAATCTAAATAAAACCTTTTAATTTCAATTGCACATTTGCTTAATTCATTCAGATGTGAGAAAAGTATACTTAAGACGTGTCGAAATTTTTTTCAAAGATCAGAAATTTTATTTATAGAATTTAAAATACAATTTATAGATTTGCACCGAGAAAAACTATTTTCAACTATCCATCAGAGGACATGAAATGCAAAAAAAGTTATCGTGCTGCCATCTGTATTGATTTTTATGCGTTTTAGCTTCAATTAACTCATGTAGATGGAATAAATATCCATCACCCACTTGGAGAAAATTTTTTTAATATGTGGCTAGACCTATTAGCCACTGCCCACTAAAGGGTTAAGGAGTAACGCAAGGAAAACCAGTTATATTCGGCGCCTTATGGATAAGAATAAATGTATAAGCGGCAACAAATTCATGGAATGTGAAACACTACTTCGAATAAAATAGCCAGCACATTCGTTAGAACAAAATAAAGCATGTTTGGGATATACTGGCGAGACGTTTTTCTGTTTTGTGCAAGCCACCTCCATGCCTTAGTGATTTGACAACATGTTTTCTTCGAGAATAGGTATACAGATTCCTCAAAGTGGAAATGACCACTTGTTTGCACAGATTAATCTTCTCTCTGTTGAGCCTTCATTTCCAGTAGAAGTAGTAACACGCCCTACTGTTGTGTGTGTGAATGTATGCAACTAAACATTTTTCTTAGAAGTTGAAAAAATTATTGTTTATACTGCTCACTTGAAAAATGATCTTTGTTTTCCTTGGTTATTTTGCATAGCCCCTTCCTCTTTTCAACAGCCTATGAAACTTTCCTTGTGTTTCAATAAATTGTTTTCATTTTATTAAGGTATCCGACTACTTGCGACAATTTTTTTTAACAAAAATGGAGATATAGAGATTTTTTTTGTGGTTTTTAGATTTATTTAGTACATTTTAAGAAAAAAAGGTTACAATTAAGAAAAGAAAAATAAATTATCACTACTAAAATGAGAAAAAATAGGTAAAAATTGAGAAAAATTACATAAACAAGGCCCGCTCTGTACAAATGGTAAACGAACAAATTCTCAATTTTTTTAAATTTTGAGGTATTACTTTGCTATTCCTTTTTGAAATGACCTTCAGGATAAGAGATATTTTTATTTTTACAAAAACTAGAGCACTTTATCTTAGCTATTATATGAAATTGCTTAAAAAAACAGTGATTATATTCACAAAAAGAACTGTAAATTTTGTAATAAAACAGAGATTGATAAATCTGAAGGTTAGAACACTTTTATGGTTATACAGATCATACAAACAAAATTTCAGCAAACTATTTTAAAAACATTTTGAGCAATCGCTGTCCCCGTTTGAACTTTTCGAAAAAAATACATTTCGAGTGAAACGCAATTTAGTTTGACATCTAATGTAAAGTTATGCTATTACTAAAACACTTGTAGGTTTTGTACTAGTGAATGGAAAGTAAAAAAAAAATGGTAATTTTATAAAGCTAATAAGGTGACCTATAAAACAAAATCATAAAAAAAAATGTCAACTTTTTTTTAAAAAAACCCATGATTTTCGGGAAGTCAGATACCTTAACTGTTTTTTTTTTGAAACGTTGTATTTAGATTTGCTTACGTATATTCAGGGTCCTAATAACGAATATAAGCTAGCTGTTTCTGTTTCACTTTACGCTTTTATGATTAAATAATTTGACAGGTGAGTAACTCGGTTATAAGAAACATTTTCTGGAAAAGTCATCACAAAGGAGAGATAATAAACCACACCCGAAAAACACATGGATAATGAAAATTGGCTCCCTCAATGTGCACGATCATTATTTAATTGTAAATAAAACAACACGAGTACTGCTTTTACATTTTAAGGTAGCCATATGAAAAAAAAAAAAAAGAAAATCCCCACATGTAATGGATAAATACTATAGTAATAATGGCTAGTTATTCTTGCCTGTTCTTTTATCCCATTTTTGAAATTTTGGAATGGTGTGTTACGAGAGGAATTCACACACAGAGTTGGATCGGTGAGAACGTAATCACAGACATATAGTAAAAATTTCAATGCGTATTTATTCTTCTTTTGACTAGAACATAAGAAATACTTACATACATATGGAATAGATTTTCTAACCCAATATTAATGAAATATATAAAATATAAAATAACGATACTTACTATACCGTCCACCAATTTCGTCAAATCTAACGATATCGCCAAACTCCGCATTATATAGCCATTACTGGAAACCACTCCTGAGCACGTTTGAATACAGCAATAATAATAATGTTTGGCGACATATTTTGAATTGGCGATGCATTTTCATTTGGCGAAATTGATCGACGTTATAGTACGTTTGTACGAATATTACTTACCCCTATAAAAATGAAGCCTCTCAAAAGATACGTTTGAAGGATAAACTACTGTTTACTAGCAGATCTATTCAGGGTATTTTTCCATTTCCTTCACGCTACTAAACTTATTGTTTCAAAATCCTAAACTTATTGTTGTGTTAACATTTCCGGACACTTTTTGTAATATTCTCTAGTCACACTCTCTTTCTATTTCCTCTTATTTATTCACCACAGATGTATTTAAGTAATAATGCCAAATTACAGTTATTACATAAAATGAGGTTTATGTATCAAATTCTGGAGGTTTGTAAAAGAAGACACATGAGAACCCACTGCAAAACGAAAAAAAAAGTGCAATTTGAAATAGAAAGTTAGTGAGGGTTAGCAAGAAAATTTTACGAAAAAATTCATAAAGTTGTGTGCTCTTTTAACTTGATTTAAAAAAAAGAAATTAAAAAAAAACGATCCATGAGTAGTTTTATAATATTTCAAATGTTTTACTTTATTGTGGATAAAAAAATAATGTCATCTTTATTAATAGCTGAAAGAATCAATTTAAAAAATCTTCCAAATATCTTCATACTATTTTATTGACAATTGCCTGCATCAGAATCTAAAGAAATTCAGTAACTATTAACGTAAATGATAAAAAGAAAAAAAATGCGACAAAACCCAAAAATTTTTAAAGAATAATTAGGCGGCTTTTTGTCACTATCCAGTCATATTTTTGAAAAGAATAGTGTTAAAAAGTTAAAAGGTTACATGATGTAAGATATCCGAGTTGAGTTATTTCCTCGCTACTTGTTTTAATTGCAGAAAATGATAATAACAGAAGTGGGAAAAGAAAATACTAAATTTTTCAAGATCTGGATTCCCTCTAAAATCTTTTTAAATATTGGCATGCTCAAAATAGTAGCAAATATATATCAAGCATATGTATATATAAATCGATCGACTACTAAAATAAAAATACAAAAATAATAAGAATGAAATAAAAAATAGGATATAAAAATATCGTTTGGTCTTTTGCGCGAAGAAGGAAAAAAAAGAGATTACGTCGAATGATTTAATATCGCATTTTACGTAAAAACAATAAAATATTTCTCATGGAATCTTTGTTTGGAAAGTATGAATATTTTTGCATACATCAAATGAGTTTTAGTTTCGAAAAACCATGATTCAGGTTAACAAGAAGAATTGAAAGTTGTTTCCTCAAGATATTTAGAATGTGAGGTGATTTAATTTTGTTTGTTCTTTGCAGAAATTGTGGAAGGGAGAGTTAAATTTTATGCGCTGCTGCGTTGCTCAGTTTTATGGAGTTCTTGTAAGCTCTGGGATGAAAATAAAATTTTTGTTTTTAAGATGCATGTAAAAATGAGTCTGAACCTGAGAACACACAATATGATGAACGGAAATTCTGTGGGTTTAACATTTCTTTTTGAAGTAATAGAGAAGGACTACAAAAAAATGACAGTTGTGTTTTCTTACACACATAAATTTATTCGCAGAGCAAAGCCTTACATTGTTTCTATCTAAAACGTTTGTATTTACTTAAAGGAATTCCTATTTAATTCATTAGTGCTTTTTGTATTTTATAAAAAAAGAGTACTTTTCAAAAATACGAGTATTTCATTAAATTTCTATATATATAATGTATTTATCACAGACTTACAAGAATTTATATATATATCCCTATAAATCATGTTTCTAAAGGTAAACTAGCAATAGCACTTTTGCAAACAATGCAGATTCAAAGAAATTAAACCCTTGCTTACCATGTAACAGAGGATACATGCTATGTATAGAGCAAAATCCCATTGAAACCTCGTGTGGATACATGGCTTATTTAGGTGCACTACTAGTGTAAACGTCACACAGGGGCGGTTCTAGGGCCGGACAAATCGAACCTCTGCCCGGGGCGGCATTTAAATCAAATTTGAAAAATATATTTTTTTGTTGCAAAATATTTGATATATTTTCTGAAAATATTATTGGGTGTGAATTTGGTATTTCATTTAACGTTTTTTTATTTTATACTCTGACTATTTAATGACAGTTTTCTTTTATGTTGAAATTTGAAGGGTTAGAAGCAGGAGTATATGCTAAAGCATGAAATTTAATATATTTACACATCTTTCACTAGTAAATTTCTCCCCATCGTGGAGTGAGGTCACAACGGACATTCCTTTCACCCTAACGATGTTCGGAGTTAGCTATCCAAAATGGGACAAGGGTTATAAGAGGTTTTGGTAGATAGAGAACAGCAGTAGATAACAAGTAATGAACAATAATAACAAGTAATGAAGTCCTTAATTTCGAATTATTTTGAATTTTCTGAGACTTAAAATAAGATACATATATAGAGGGATAACTTGAATTGATATATATATATATATATATATATATATATATATATATATAGAGAGAGAGAGAGAGAGAGAGAGAGGCGCGGCATTTTCCATTTTTGTCCGAAATGGCAAAATTGCTAGAGCCTGTCCTGCGTCACAGGAAATATTATACGGTATATTTTCTTTTATTGAGATTGTATAAAATTACAAAAGTTAAGTTAAAAATGTCTAGCCAACAAAATTTTAAAAAAAATAGGAAAGTTAGAATTAAGGTATCCGACTACGTTCGGAACCGTGGTTTTAAAAAAGGCGCATAAATGAATAATTTTTATGATATTTAGTGTCAAATTATGTATAAACTTGTATAAACATGTATAAACTTGTTTTAAGGACATTTTGACAAAATGAATTATTTAAATACAATATTTCGGCAAAAAATTAGCTTAGAATAACCTTTTTACAAAATGGTCTCCTTTTGTGAAAAATGCTTCTATTCAGAATATAGTAAAATATTTTTAACACATCTTCTACACTCACTTCCAAAAGTTAAGCACGAAGATGTAACATGCAAAAAAAATCAACAAATACTGCTTTGATTGACACAAAATTTGGAAGTAAAGTAGCATATATATTTATACATAAAACAAAATCAATAATTATATACAGAAATGAAAACAATATTAAATTTTTGTAAGTAATCAGATAATGTCATACTGGAGACTTAAATAGAATTATGTGTAAAGTGAAAATAAACACCATAAAATGAAAAAAAAATGACATTAATAGGGTATGTGATCCCCCCTTACCTGTACGCAAAATTTACACCTTCTGATCATGCTTTCAATTAGGTGGTCAACCACCGCAGAATTAAACAATCGCCATTCTTCTTGTAGAGCAGTTTCTAGCTCAATAAGAGTGGCTGGAGGTGGGAAACTTGAAGATACAGCACGGCCGAGAGCATCCCAAAGATTTTCAATGGGATTAAGGTCGGGCAAATATGCTGGCCTCGCCATACGCGCAATCCTTTCACTCTCCAGGTAGTCATCGATGATGTCAGCTCTATGGGGACGTGCGTTATCATCCATTAAAACAAAAGTAGGGCCGACTGCTGCAGCATACAATCTCACAATGGGTTCTAGGACTTCATCTCGATACCGGACAGCCGTCACAGAACCCCGTTTAAAGATGTGCAGGTCGGTGCTGTATCCTAATGAAATCCCTGCCCACACCATAATGCTTCCACCTAGGAATGCGTGATGTTCGGTGATGTTTTGGGGCTGATTGCGTGTTCCTTGTTTACGCCATATACTGATACGCTTGTCATCTGGCTCCAGAGCAAATCTTGAGTCATCAGTAAACATGACATTTCCCCAGTCAGACACAGTCCAATTGCCTTGTTCCCGGCACCACTTTAATCGTGCCCCTCTTGATTGGACGGATAGAGGAACATAAACTCGAGGTACCCGGGCATACAGTCCATTCATATGTAATCTTCGGCGTACAGTAGCTGCAGATATAGCCTTACCAATGGGCGCAGTAACCATAGATGTCACACGTGTGAAGGTCGCTCTGCGATTCCACTTGGCTACAATAGCAATATATCGATCTTCCGCGGGGGTTGTAATCCTTGGGCGACCGCCAATGGGCTACACTTTGAGAAACACTGCTTTACTAACAAAAAAAACTCTATTTATCATCACGTTCTCTCAATAGCCATGATGTTTATGGGCATCGTGGGATCATCTTTTCCTTGTGAGCGCCTTTTTTCGATTGCCGGTAACATCGCAAGTGATGAGCGGAACCGCTTGGATCCCATTTGACAGACTGTTGTTTTTAAAACGTTTAGATATTAAGTATTGGGATTTATAAGCTATATTATCTATTTTCTAAGCTTTTTAATGTAACGAATGAATTTTGAAACTCAATGTCTTCTCTTATGCCTGATACTTTGACATGTTAGTAAAAATAATTGTAATTGTCGAATTCCCTGAACCAAAATATTTCCTGATTTTACTGATAAGAGACCGTTTATTATGGTATCTTTCTTGTTTTTCATAAAATGAATTTATATTTACATTATAAATGCAGACACACATGAAGAAAAAAATCGATATTTTAGAAATCGATCTTTTAGATCTCGATTTTTTTTGTGAATCGATTCATCAGGTTACGATACGAATCGATTTAAAAATCGATCTTTTTTGGAAGGAATCGTCATCCCTAAGAGGTACTGCATCATTTTTTTTGTAAAAATTTGATGGTTTTCTAAGTGAAACTATTCATAAGATTCAGCAAGTGTTTGGAAACGATGCTATGGGGGTCACCCAAATTAATAAAGGGATTTGATTAATTAAAAAGTAGCCGCACGCGTGTCGGTGGAGAGTGACCAGTGTTCAACGAGACCACAGAGCACTAGAAACGCAGGTGTTGTTGAAAAGGTGGAAAATCTAGCAATAAAAGATCGTCGTTTAACCATACGAGGGACTGCTGAACGAGATCAGTACAGGTTCTCCACATGCAATCTTGAGTGATCATACGAACAGCGGTTGCGAAATTTATTCACGAGCTTCTGTCGGTAGAACTGCAGTTGCGCAGGACCTACTAGACACTATCAACGCTGAACCTGGCTTATTGTGACTTTTGACTGTTCTCGAATATGAAAATGCCGTTGAAAGGATCCCGTTTTCAGAGAAGAGACGAGAGATTGCGACGGGGGAGTTGAACATCATCATAAAAAAAGTTTCCAAGTGTTTTCAGCAAATGAAAGAATATTGGGCTAAGTGTGTGAAGGCGCAAGGAGCCTATTTTCAATTAATTAGGATCCTCATCCGGCAAAGTATCTAAACTTTTGGAACAAATTTTGTATCCCTTTTTCAATATAATCTAGACCTGTTGCCATTGAAGATTCCCCGTGTGAAGGTGCGGATGCACATTAAATCTGTCAAAAGTTAAATCTCCTCGCATAGGAGTTTTCTTAGAGAGTGGGTGCAAACTCAGGTCTTGCCCTAGATCCCCATTAGCTAGTACCCCTCATATTACTTTTAAATTTGACATTAATAAACAACCAATCAAATCATATCCCATTCTTTGATTAATGCCCAATGCCTTGCAACAATAAAGATTTTGCTCTGTTTTGTTTTTGTTTCTAGAATCAAAAAGTTCCCGGAATGGTCCCCTACATTCAAGCAGGTGTTTGTTGAAGGAGAAATATCTGTTTCATGGGTTGTCAGCTCTAATAAAGAAAACAGGCAACTATCTGGAATACATTTCCTGTACTGTTGGAATTAGCTGCAGATCATTTCTGACAAAATGAATTTTTCATTCATCTCGGTTTTTGCTGTGTCGTCTTTGGAGCAACGCTCAAACTACAAATTCTGTGTTTTGCTTGAGAAATCTTCTTCTGGGACGCTCAAGATGCTGAAGAAAGCTTACGAAATTGATTCCAGCACCATAGGAATTTTATTTGTTTCTCAATGACTGAAAATGAAATTGAAGGGATATTGTTTTGTGAATTCAGACGAGGTGATATAAAATATGACGAAACAACTGAAGGAATTACCAAAAATGGATTCCAGGAGTATTTTGAACATTTATTCGAACGCTGAAACAAGTGTGTGGATACAGGAGGGCAATACCTTGAAGGCAAATAAGATTAAATTATTGTTCTATTTTTTAAAAATTTATAATTGACCTATTCCGAACTTTTTGACCCAACCTTGAATATTGAATATTTGTTTTCAATTTATGGTATACATTATAAGGAGACAAAGTAAAAAAAAACATCGTTTTTAAGAAGTTCTCTAGGACTATCTCCAGTAAAACAAATGAAATATTTCCTTTCCAGTACATAAACATTGCTTTTTTTTTAAATAGTACATCCCCCTCTCCCCCAAAAAGCACTTTATGAAGATACAGTATTCGTTTCAATACAATTGTATACCCTAAAAAATGTATAACGAAATAATAACAAAGCTTTTATAGGCATTATTCTAGAAAAATAAATTTATGGTGGCAACAAATAATCGTATAGGCGTTTTCATTGCTTGTGACCATTTACGATAAATGCAGAGCGATATTGGATAAAACTGTTCCTATTCAGTTTAATGTACTTCGGGAATAAAAAGCTTTCTTTTCCTGTCCTTTAGATATTTATGTGGATTTTTAAAATCTTAAAACTACTTCTATTTCAAATGGGATAGAAAATTCAGCTATGCTGTATGTATTCCAACAGCATTCGTAAATTGAGAAATATGTTTGGTGGTTTAAGTGACACATTCGAATAATAGACGGAAAAGAATAATATGTCTGAATAACAGAAAAGCATGTAAGGTTTCCCCAAAACTATTCTTAAATCGTAATAAAAGAAATATTTTCATTTTTATAACACATTGTTAGAAAGATAAACTTTGTACAAACGTCGCTTTATCGAGTTGATTAGTGTAATTAGCATCAATTTATGAAAATGATTTTGGGATAAATTCTCGGCTTGCGAAAGAGCTTTCTTTTAGACATCTGTGTTATTCCAGGTGTAAGATTAACGTGTGTTTTCAGTCGCATTTCTCTTATCTAACCTGTAGGTCAGTGCTTCTCAAAGTTTCGATATTCGCGACCCGATATTCAATCATAATTTTCATCTCGCCTCCTCCCCTCAAACAATAACAATGCATTGAATTCGATAATACTATACTTTGCTGCTAAGACTACAATACGATTTTAACCTCTTAAGTGCTACCCTCGTATATAAACGTCTCGCTCAGCCAAAGTGTTAATTGCCCAGGACGTATATAAACGTCTTTCCAAAGTACGATCTTTTCTGGGCACTGCTACCCATGAAATTATTCCGAGGCTATGGAATGCAATAAAAGGATCTAGACAGTGTTTATGAAGGATTTACTTATTTCAGACGCTTTGTTCATTTATTCCATTTCTGTATCTCCCCATATACTTCACATACGCGCGGCCACGTGCAAAACGGTAGCATTGGGGAGAGAATCGCGTAACTTTTAGTTGGCATTTAAGGGATTATTTATAAACTGTACGAATTATCAAGATAAGTGTTAATTTTTGAATATAATTTTCTATACGACAATCCCATGAGGGTCAATGGTAATTATTAAACTTGTTCTTAAATTTAGTATTGTGAAATTAGTTATAAAATACATTGTGTAGCACTGATATATTTATAATTTTAATATATAAGTGTAAATGTGTCTTTTTTTTTTTTATGTGAGAATGTATTTTGTTTGTTTACTTTCAGTAAATTAATAACTTTTTTCTTAAAAAATAATCTTTTCTTTTCAAATTTTAATATACTCGCGCACCCCTTGTAGAGTTGTTACCCCCCCCCAAGGGGGACGCGCCACACAATATGAGAAATGCTGCTGTAGGGTTACATTAATTCGTTGTTTGATATGAGAAACTCTTTTTCGAAGAATTTGTAACGTAAGCAAATATGAGTAGCACAACTTAAGTTGTAACGGGTTACATTCCCGATTCTGACTAATCCTCTAAGGCCGGGATGGGCATTACGTCGACCGCTAAGACATTTTTGAGTGACCGCCTAAAGAATGTAGCATTTAATAATTATAAAAGGAAAATTCAAGAATAGCTGACAGTACGCAGACTAAGTCTTCTATTCACTATAACAACGAAAACTAACTTAAGATAAAAATATTTTATTTTTTAGTGTATTTTGAATTGTTTCATAATAAATTCATCATTTGTTATAATTATATTTGTGGTTATTATTGTTAAGTTTATATCTTGTGTTTTGTGTGTGCTTTAAATGCGGTGTTGTTTGTTTATTTTAGTTCTGTAGGCAAGTACATATTCTGTATTTCTTATTAAGTTATGGTACTAACCTTGTTCACACCTACGACATTGGGCAGTGTGCAGGCAAGAATTTTTCAAGGGAGGGTCGAAAGTCTACAATTCTCGTATCCTACCCTATACGCAGCCAAACATATTTTTATGATTTTGTCGATTGTCGGGAACAAAAAACAGCAAAAAATAAGTTACTGAATAAATAATTAACATTACTTAATGAAAAAATTAATATTATCAATCACTTAATTACATTTTACGTACTTCATTATATGGAATTATAATGAATCGGGGAAAAAAATCAAGTGCTATGAGGGAGCTTCTGGGCCAATGAATCCCTAACAGTGGGTGGACCGCAACACCTTGAAAAAATCAGAAGTATCCCATGCCCTGAAAAGTCTGCCCACCCCTGCTCTAAGGGGAAACGTTTTTGCTGACGTTATATGATTATAAAGCCTCTTTCTGTAACGCAACTGCGATTTATATTAAGGAAGAGTACTACTTGAAGTGAAATGAAGAGAGAAGTTGGTGATGGTGATTGCTGTCATTGCTGAGACTAAGACTTTAGATCAGTGCTTCTGACACTTTCAATATTTGCATATTTTCAATATCGAATCATAATTTTCATCGCTTCTCCCATACCTTATGACTTTAATCTCTTAATTGCCACAGGCTTATATAAATGTCTTGCTCAGCCAAAGCATTAACGGGTTGGAAACCTCTCCTTTCTCTATAGTGACAATGTTAAATTGGCTGTTTTCGATTACTTTTTCTCAAAATCTCTTATATGTACATGCTTGAAAGTGTTCAAATAATTAAAGTACACCTTTCTCATTGTACTGAAACAAGATTTTAGCTAATTTTGAATTTTTTAATAATTTATGAAATATTTTATCAAACAATGCGAAATTTGATCCATTTTTCACATAAAAAATTTGTAACAAATAAATTTTTTAGTTTTTTACAAAAAGCTCATTGTAGTATGTATTAGACATCATTATAAATATATCATTAAAAATTTACGTACCTGGGAACAGTAGTTTCTCAGAAAAGGTACATTGAACATCAAAATTTACATTTTGAGATAAATTTATTTTAATGTATACAGTGAGACTTCTAATCGGCAAGAAAATAAAAAAATAAAAGCCTGAATTTACAATAAATAATACATGTTTTGGTTTATATCAGACTTTCAACTTTTAAGCAAAAACGAAGTACTTTGTTTACATTTTTCGCCATTTAAATGGGCGTGGCCTACTTTCAACAATTATTTAAAAATAGGTTTTAAGGGCTTCTAATTGCCCTAGAGGTTAAATCAAAGTATTTTTAGAAAGGGTAAAATCTGTACAATCTGAAAATGTAAAAATTTCAAATTTTCAAAAAAAAAAAAAAATTTTTTTTTCGCCTTTCAACACGCCTGAATAGCCCCAGACCCGTGATAGTTTCTGTGTGTACTACTACGCATAAAATAACTCCGAAGGCTTTGAAATACAATAAAAGGACCTTGACAGTGTTTGCGAAGGACTTACTTATTTCAAAGGATTTGCTTATTTATTTCTTTTCTCTGTCCCATCTCTAATACATCACATACGCGCGCCTTCGTGAAAAACGGAGGCATCGGGGAGTGAATCGCGTAACTTTAATTCGGCATTAAAGGCATTTGTATTGATGGACTGGAAGTAGAAGTTAAAATCGATCAATATATTTTATTCGTTTCGATATTGATTATTTAAAGATTGAATAAATGTGCAAAAGATGAAAAAAAAAAAAAATATCCCGTATCTTATAATTATTGAAGCTGGACTGTTACCAATAACGAACTAACCCATATCAATATATAATATTTGTATATCTTGGTTCAATTATATATTTACTAGGTACAAAAAGTTCGCATGAAACAGTTATCGTAAAAAACATTTCTCGGAAGAAAAGGGATAAGAAATCAAGATCAAAACCAAATTCTCCGTTAAAAAATTCATACAAATACATCTAATTATGGCAAGTTTAGAGGACAATAGAGCTTTCTTGGTTATCATTCCCAGAAGTACTACACGGACAGTAAAGCTAAAGCCATTTCGTGAAGAATAGCAATGAAATATCGACTCAAAAATGCCATTAATCGCCCAGAATACGATTACTGAATAATACAAACTTTGATGAAACACTAGTGTATTTCATCAAAGGTTTCCTGATTTAGAATGATTTAAAGTAGAATATAATATTCGATGCTGAATAATAAGAAATAATATTATATTTATTTTTGTTGTAATGTTTGTATCGGGTTTCCAACCATTCTTTTTTAATTTCGTACAGCAGCGCTTCTCAACCTTTTAATATTTACGACCTAAGATACAATCATACCTTTCATCGCGCCCCCTCCATAAAATAACAAGGTATTGAACTCAATAATAATGAACTTTGACGCTAAAGATACAATAATACACAAGCGTAACGTTTCATTTGCCAAAAACGTTACTTTGGGCGTATATAAACGTCTTTCCAAAAATTTCTATACTTTATACCCTAAAAAATTTCGAAAGGGTTTGGGAAAGCAATAAAAAGACCTTGGCAGTGTTTGGGAAGTATTTACATATTTCAGAGAAGGTTTTGCTTATTTATTTCTTTTCATCCCCAATAATACATCACATATGTGCGCCTGCATGGAAACCGGTGGCATTGGGGAGCAAATCACGCAACTTTTAATTGACAGTTAAGGGATTAATTATAAACCGCATAAATTATCAAGAAAAATGTTAATTTTTGTAAAAGTTTCATGTATGACAAGCCATAGACTCACTGGTAATTATTAAACTTGTTCTTAACTTAGTATTGTTAAATTAATTATAAAATACCTATTGCAGCATTGATACATTTATAAGTGTATTATATCAGTGGAAATGTGTATTTTATTTTTTATTATGTCAGAATGTATTTTGTTTGTGTACTTTCAGTAAATTAATTACTTTTTAAAATAATCTTTTGTTTTTGACTTTTAAATATGCTTGCGCTCCCCTCGTAGAGCTATTACGCCCCTTAAGGGAGCGCAGCCCACAGTTTGAGAAACGCTCTCAAACAACAACAAAAGAAATAAGAGCCATAGATGATAAATATGAATACATCAAGGGATATTGTACATTGTGATCAATATACGGACGGCATGATCATCGATATCATCCTAACCTTTTATCTACCGCATTATGATTTACTGCAGTTTTTTTCAATTACGAAATTAAAAATTAAGGGATACATATAAACAAAATACTCAACTTTGGGAAATTTAATCCGTTAAAGCAAGTTAATTAATCAAAAATATTCAAGTGTAAAATTAATTATACACACTGTTCAACTAAAATAAATAGTCATATCGTTTTCTAAGGTCTTCATTAACGTACAAAAAGAATAAGACACTTATCTTTTGACATTAACTATTTTTTCGGAACAAAAATGACTGTCTCCGCAATCCGCTGAAAACACCGACAGCTGAAAAAGCAATTTCTGCTATAAAACTATTCGCCTTCCCCGCTAAAATGCTCATCAAAGAACCCGTTCTGCCATATATCTTGGAATAGTTGACTTAAAAGAATATTTCAGCTAAGTATCGCGTCAGATTATTCGCAAAAATGGTTATTTTATCTAATTTTAAAGTGAGTGGTACTTATAAGTACCGTCGGTAGATAAAGGGTTAATCAATTTAGTATCATGAAAAAATAATAGAGAACAAACACGTTCTACATTTTCCATAAAAGGCCTATACATTTAGAAGTTAATTTGATTTGAACTAAGATCACTAAAAATCTCTTGGCTGTGGGCATCGGAACCGTTGTCGAGGAATGTGAGGACGGTATAAAAGCAAACAAATCCTTCTCTCAACTTTCTCAGGTTTCAAAAGCGCAGGAACCGAATGGCAATAGTCACAATAAGCAATGTTAAAGTCGAGTTGTGGGTTCAAATCTTCTGATTAATACAGTGTTTCTCAATGTTTCAATATTCACGACCCAATATTCAATCATAATTTTCATCGGCCCCCTTCCATTCAATAACAATGTATTGAATTCAATAATACTATACTTTGCCACTAAAGCTACAATACGACTTAAACACCTCTTAAGTGCCACCGGCGTATATAAACGTCTTACTCGCCCAAAGCGTTAATTGCCCAGTACGTATATATACGTCTTTCCGAAGTACGATCTTCTTCTGTGCTCTGTTATCCATAAAATTATTCCGGAGGCTTTGGAATGTAATAAAAGGACTTTGACAGTGTTTACGAAGGATTTACTTATTTCAGAAAATTTGCTTATTTATTCCCCTTATCCCCCCTCAAAACATCACACGCATGCACCTACGTGGAAAACGGTGGCAATTGGGCTGATAATCGCGTAACTTCTAATCTGCAGTTAAGGAGTTACTTATATACCGTATAAATTATCAAGATAAATGTTAATTTTTATTTTTAATTTTATATATGACAAGGCCATGGGGACACTGGTAATTATGAAACTTGTTCCTAACTTAGTATTGTTAAATAAACTATAAAATACTTTTTGCAGCATTGATACATTTATAAGTGTATTATATCAGTGGAAATATGCATTTTATTTCTTATTATGTCAGAATGTATTTTGTTTGTGTACTTTCAGTAAATTAATTACCTTTTAAAATAATCTTTTGTTTTCGACTTTTCAATTTGCTCGTGCCCCGTCGTCTAGTTATCATGACCCCTCTAGGGGGGAGCGCCCCAAGGTTTGAGAAACGCTGGATTAATAAGGTTTAATTTCGATTGTGGAAACGCGTTATTGTCTCCAATTAAGGAAGGCCGTCAAACACTCGACTTAGCAATGTTCATCTTTGAAATGTTATAGGTTGAGTTAATACAAACAAAAAATTATAAGATTAGAAAGAATGCAGTTCACTTGCATCTACCGTATGATTTAGCACAAATGAAAAAATGTTTTAAAAAATTCATATTTTTATATTCCCCGTTTAAAATACTTGCACACCACAAGTATTAAATCACCCTAAGAGAAAAGACATTCTTGAATCAGGAGACAAACTTTGAGGAATGTCACAGCTCACCAAAAATAATTTTTCCCTATAGGAATTTCAGGGATGAAGTGTAGAGGCACACGCAACGCACGCACGCACGCACGCAGGCGTAACAAGGAATAAAAATGCTGGAAATCTCTTGCTAGTGTGTACTAATTTTTACAGTAAATGATCAAATTACAATCAATGTTAAATACAAGTCTTAATGGAATGGCATGATGTTGAAACTGATCACTAATCCCTTATTGATGTCACCAAGCATGTATTATTGTTAGGGTTTGCATATTTGAGAATTTGGTGCAAATGTTACTGCAATAAAGCAATTTTCGGCAATGTTAATATACAAATAATGTTATTTCGTCATGGGTTATTTTTTTCGTGTTTGTATCGTCCATATATATATATTTCAATATTATAAAAGTTCCTCATTGAGAGAGTAATGTACATGTTTCTATATTCAGAAATGTTGTTATTAATTATATACAACGTAATAAATTTCTGGTGTCAAAAAAATCAGAAATAATAAATAACTATAAACATTTTACTAAATATTGCTTAAATCAGAAGTACCCAATTAATTTTATTAATAGTTATATGAATAAAACTATTCAAAATATGGATTAAAATTTGAGATTGTGATAATAGTTTATTACTATAAACTTAAATATTTCATAGTTATAGTTATCTCCATATTCTAATATTAGATAAAATTACTTATTATTATTTTATTCATATTTATACTCTAGTGTTATTAATGTTATGCTATAATTTGCAACTCTTATTAATTTTATTTCCATTCTTTTTATACTTTTGTTAAGTGCTACATTTTAGCCATTCACAAGATATAAATATGCATTAGGGTTCAGAATCTGGCAATAACTTATTTACTGCACTCAGATTTAGCGCGGGCTTTGCATTTTTAAGGGTAATTTTTAGGTAAGTTACCTCTGTCTTGTAATGGATTTAGATATTCCTATCCATTACATTCAATAGGTTTTTGCTCAGTATTATTTACATAAAGGGGGAAGGTTGGCTGGCCAAAAAGCATGTTCAACCCCACTTTTATATAAATTATTTTATATATTAGCTGTCCTAAGTCAGCAATGTTTATAATACTGCAGCATCCATTTTATAATTTTTAATCTCTGTTGCTCATATGTCCTTCATTGTGTGATTTTCCTACTGTCTATGTGTTTTTCGAATGTGATTGTTGGATGTTATCTCTTGTTTGTAGAGAATAAACCTATATATATATATATATATATATTATATATATATTCCTGTACAGAATTAGCTGTACCATTGCTTAAAGTTTATGCTATGATTTTCGAATTATCCAACATAAAAGATTTTCATCTTTATTTTATTCGTCATCTCATTGTAGTGTATGTCAACTCTCTGTAGATATAAAAATAACTTGGATATATATAAAACATTAAACGCTAATAAGAGCTATTTTCGCGGATATTGTACAATTTGTTCCTTTATGGGTGTCATTTATAGTAATTGCAACAAGTCTTTATAACATTTTATATCGTTATTTTCAAAGTCTGGAACATTGTTGAATTGTTATGTTCAGTTATGTATTATGTCTGAAATGAACAGTAAAACGAGTATCCATTTTGTAACAGCTTAACTTTTTATTGTCCTTACATGTTTTTATAGCTTAATAACCATATATTCAAGACACGCACTTGTGAATAAAACTAATTCTTAACAATGTCAGTTCTAGTCCCCTTCTTCCGAAAAAGATGTTTCATAACTGTTTTTAAATATATTTTAATCCAGAGCCAAATTATTATTCATAAATTGTAGATCGCAAAAGGAAACTGCGTCATTGTGCTGAAGGTATAAATTACACTCTTAACGAAAAAGTTACATTATTCAAATTTTAACTCTCATAAGCAAAAAATATCACGGAAAGTAACTCTTTTACTTTCTCCAAGGGGCTATAATGGCATATTATTTGAATGGCTAAGTTAGTTTTTTTTTTTGTTTAAAGAATCTAGTATTCAACAGCATGATTATGCTTCTAATTTTTTTATGATCTTGAAAAATCTCAAACTTTAAAGGGTAGTTATATTACAAAAGTAAATTTAACGGCAGGCAACGAGCAACACTCTAAAAAGCTCTTAAGTATAACAAATTAAGTTTTTAAACATATATGAGCAACAAAAACTTGCCTCTCTTTTTAACTTTTATGTCTACGTACCATAACGCCTTATTCTTCAGAATATAAGGCAGAGTTTAGCTTTATAGTTGTTAAATTCCAGGCGTTCACCCACTCCCGCGCTTCGCACGGTTTTTCATGATAATGTACAACTATACATATTGTTACGAATTTTGTGTAAAATAGTGCAAATAATTTACATTTGGATGTATAATTCTGTAATATTACTCTATGTTGTACTTACTTTATGTTAAAAATGCGATGTTATATTTTCAAGCAACGCTTTCTCTTACATTATTTCCGTGGGTAGCCTAGTGGTTAGAGCACCGGACTCCGGACCGGAAGGCCTGGGTTCGATGCTCGTACCGCCAAATATCTTCCGAGTACACGCGGAGCACGTGCTCGTTAAATCAATGGGTCCGAAAGTCTTGTGGGCTGAATAACGGTGCAGGGAAATGGAGAAAATTTCCCTCCAATTCAGTTCCATACCTAAATTGTGGAGGTGGAGATAGGTGGTGTCGCCATCTATTGTTCCTTCGGGAATTTCTCCGAGCTAAATCGAACTGTCACCTGTATGGTGCTTAAGGCTAAAAGCCAACGACAGGCGTACTTCTAGCCCATTGCCACGATGAATATCGTGAACCTCGATCTGACTATGTCAGACAGGTTATGAGCAACAGCAACAACATTATAATTACGATTTAATGGGAAATTGGTGAAATCTTGGTGATAGAGAGCCAAGTTCGCATCATTTTTGGCAATCATTTGGATGAGTTCGAGACCCTAGAAATTAATGCGAAAATCCAATTTCACGATCTATGACACAAGCGGATCTTTCTCGAAGGATCCGTCAGGCCTAAAATTATGGAGACGCTCACCGAAACTGACTCAGTATTGTTTTGTCTAGCGATTAGTAGTCTTGCCTTGACCGTTGAAAATCGACCAGCGATTAGTGATTACTTCGGTTGTTGAGTAGAACGAATGGTGCTTGTGAATAATTTTTTTACATGAGTGTATTTTTAGACCTGATATTAGTTGAGCGATGTTGAAGGTTGAAGCCCTCTGAGTTTTAAATTCTTCGAATATTCGTTGAATCCGTATTTCAAAATTTTCGACAAAAAATTTTTCATCACCCCGAAAATTTTTTTTCTTTTGCGACAAATTTGCATAAATGCGTTAAGATGACGAGAAGAAGAGCGATATAGCCCCAAACCCAAACATTTTACCTTTTCCCCGTCTTTTCCGGGGAGAAATCTGGAAAAAAAAAATCTAGCGGATGGGGCAGCCTCATTTTTAATTGATTTATATAAAATTTTTTTGAAACGAACTTTGGTTTGTTGAAGGAAGAAAATTATAATCAATAAAATTAACTCTATAAAACGAAGAATAATTCCCTTCCTGATTACAAGTGGATTTCCAAAAGAAAGGGGGAGTTTTGACCTTATTTCAGCGTTTCCCAAACTGGGGGGGCGCCCCCCTATAACCCTAGGAGGGGGCCGAGTATTGAAAAGTGAAAAAAAAAAATTATTTAAAATTATTTATTTACCGGTAAAAAAAAAAATTCGTTCTGACAATAGAAAAAAAAAAAAATTTACCTGATATAATACACTTATAAATGTATCAATACTGACAAGTATTTTATAATTTAAATTTTAAAAATTAGAATAGTTTAATAATTATCAATGGCCCCACGGGTTTTAAATTTTTAAAATTAATCAAACATTAACACTTATCTTGATCATTTGTCGGTTTTATAATTAATCCCCTTTTTTTTCCGATTGTTAAGGGGTTCCTTTTCCCCAAACCCGTTTTTCAGGGCAAACTATGTGGTGTATTGGGGAGGGACGGGAACAAAAATAAGAAAACCTCTGAAATAAAAAATCCTTTGAAAAAATTTAAGCTCATTTTATTGCATTCCAAAGCCTTCGGAATTTTTTATGGGTAGCAGGAACAGAAAGATCGTTTTGAAAAACCTTATACTCCGGGGGGAAAATTTTGACGGGTGAGGGAAACCCCTATACGCCGGAAGCATTTTGGGTTTTAAAATCTTGTTGTAGCTTACCAAAGATCATTATCAATTAATTCAGTTATTGTGTGGAGGGGGGAGAAAAATTTTATTGAATATTGGGTCGCAAGTGTTGGGGTTTGGAAACACGCCTTATTTATGACCAAAATGCATTTTTGATTAGTTTAAGGTAACTACACTACCGTAGCCTTTAATAAAACCAGCACTTTGAACACAAAATTATGATCGAAATTTTCGGGCGGTTTAGCGTTGTATTTTATCACTTCAAAAAAATAATAATAAACAAAGAGATTAATATAATAAAAAATTGATTTGTACATGGATCGGAATACTGTTTATTTAAAAGAAATGGCATACCTCTAATAAATTGAAAGGGTTGTAGTTCTAGAGGATTTTTTTTATAAAGCCTGAGATAATACCTCAAATAAATGACTTCAAAACATAAAAACAGTACACACATACGTTAGTGAGGCTAATTCAAAAAAAAAGGGGGGGGGTTATGGGAATATACTTAAAACTAAAAAAAGGACTTGAAAATAAAGGTGCGTCAGGGCCCGATTTTACGGGAAAGAATCAATTTTAGTTTCGGGAGCCCTTTTTTTTTAAGGAATGCAGAGGCATCTAAGCCACTATTTGTTGTTTTACTATTGGATATGTAATGGGTCTATCCACGCACCTTGAACTAATCCTCTTGGGTAAATTTATTTCTTCTTAACTGTATGTTCTATTGAAAACTTTCTCCCGAGGAAGAAGACTCGAATTATGCAAACGAGTTGTTATATTTAAGCATGAACATTTAGGTACGTGAAGTTAGTTGAAAGCTAGTTGAGAGTTAGTCGACGAGTAGTTTCTGGATGATCAATTATTACTAATTGGTGAATAAGTTATAAAATTGATTTTAATGATAACGACCGGAGGTAGTACAACAAATAAGAGGATTACGGTGAATTGTATCATAGAAGTCCACAGTGTGTCCAAGAGTAAGTGAAATCGATTATATTCATATATTAAGTATTCTTTAACAGTGTCATTGTTCTTATAATTAGTAGCGTTGCGCATTTTCCACCATGAGTTGTTTGATGTTGTGATACCCCGCGGCCCGGGGGTATCATCTCTTCATACACGTGACCTAGATTTGTAGGAATAAATGATTGACCACTCAAATTCTCCATAGTAAATCTAATTCATTATAGTCTAAATATATATTGAGCAACGCAACACAAGTCTTATTAGTCTGATCAGGAGCGATACTACGCAATTATCAATTTCAAGTAGAATAGCGCCTGAAATACTACTCACTATCTTTATGAGAAATTAACCTCAGAATCATTATCTATTGTATATTCTTTAATAAGCTACAGTCCGTTCTATAATTAATCTTTTACCGATATTTCATGGCGAGCAGACCTCGGCTTTCTGTCTTTTCTTGTATCCTATTCTTCCACTATTATTCTACTACTATCCGACTTCTATTCAGCTCTTATTCAACTTTCTGGCTTCTATTTAACTTACGAATGCTAAAGCTCCCTTATATATCTGTTCACTAATCTATATATTGCGGTTTCTTCTTGAGATGGTTGGATTGAAATGCCATTATGGCCCCAAAGATTCCCCAAGAGGATTAGTGAGAAGGCGCGATAAAGCCCCGTCACAGAATAAGCTAGCGAAATAATAAATTTGAATTTAAACTAGTCATAACTGATCTTTACTCGAAATCCCAAACACTCACAGCCTCAAATAGGTTGTTTCAGAAAATTAATGACTTATTTTTGACAACGTGTAGAGCAACCTTTCTGACATGTATCAAATATAATTCTGCGCAAGCCTTTTCTTTTATTATATTTTAAACTACATGAGTTTTGACTAGGAAAACTTAATTATTACACCTCATCTCGTTTATGATTCCTTGAAGAATTTTTAAAATTTGTGGATTTGGTATAACCTTCCTCTTTACTATGCAAAATAAATAACAGCAGGGTCATTTCCAATATGTAACCTATCAGGTCATCGAAATGGAGCCTCGTCTATTTCTGATACCAACTAAAAGGTTATATTTATACTATTTGATATGATTAGAGTTTAATTAATGTCACATTTTGAAACTGCACAAGGGCTATTGTTAAGAACCTCCTTATTTTGAACATCATTTAAAAGGAGGGACGATTCTGAGAAACCCCCCTTCCCGAGTGAAGCAACGTAATCCCCCGCACCCCCCCATTAGGGGGGAGAGCAGGGTGCCCAAAGCTTGACTGCCGCCAATTACCTACCCTTTGTAAAATTCAACTTGGGAGCCTAAGACCTGACTTTGCAGGGGGTGCCCAAATGTTCTACGGTACGCCACTGCCCCCTCAAGAGATGTTTTAATTGCTTAAGATTGTATATACAAATATTTATCAAATGAAGAAAAATTTTCAGGTTTATGATAATTTCTTTTCAATATAAAAAGATTTATGTATTTAATAATCTACAATCAATATTGCAATATATTGCTAAAACAATTTTATCGAAATTCATTAATCCTGAATCGGAATTGCACAAAATCTAAAATGATTTCAGATCAAAAATTACCTTTTGTACTTTGGTTGCAGAGGAAAGAATAAGAAACGTTTAGATTTTTTGTATAAAAAGTTAATCACTCCAGACTCTGGTGCGGAAGAAATTGAAAAGAGCTATTGAATAAAAAAAACTTTATTGAAGAAGAAATCCTTTAAGACGATAGCTTCTTACGGTCTCGGAAAGTTTTCTTTTTTCAATTTGTGAATCGTAGTTTGGGAAACAATTGGAGATATCTTCAACTGATAGGCGAGGAAGAATAAAACACTGGTTATATATTGATTCCAAAACTAGAGGATATCTTTTAAAATTGTATATTTGTCAATAAGTAAGAATTTTTTTTTCCGTTCAAAACATAGATCGAATTATGGAAATTATTTTGTCCATTCTTAGAGAGTAACAAATGTAATGTCTATGAATTCAAATAAAATCATTGAATTGGTAAGAAAAATCACGAAATATATCTACGCGGGTTGGGGCATAAGTCATGGCAACTATTTGGTTTCTTGTAGATATGCGAACGGATCATAAACTTATATGTATCGTGTGGAAGTTCTGCAGGCATAGTGTGTATGCAGAACATCAGATAGTTCTGTGATAGCTGGTAGTAGCTCAGTGAGGGCTGTGAAATCAGTCAGTTGGTGAGTGCCGTGCAAGGTGGAAGTAATCCGTGTTGAGCAGCGCGTTTACATCAAAACAGCCCTTCTCCGAGAGAGAAAGGCGATGCAATGTCACAGTGAATTAGCAGAAGCCCTTGGAAATAATGCCCTACCATACCGTGCAGTAGCATGGTGCACAGAAAAGTTTCAGCAAGGACATGTATCAACCAGTGATGAGAAACGTTTGGAACGACCGGTCAGTGTGTGGACTGACTTGGCACATGCCGTCATCGAGCAGCTCATGGATTACATAAGGGTCATGGACTACACTAAAGATCTTTAGGCCCAGGTTTGTCATGTCAACTTTAGGTGTACTGTGTCATCATTCTTTAGCACCGTGAAGGCCATATTGCAATGTATATACTATCGTAATAAACTAGTGTGTTACGATATTTCAGTGCTATTCGTTGTACTTTCGTGTAGTTAATACCTTGAATTTTCATCTGTATATGTCGCATTTTCCAACCGGACTGGTATCTTCAAGAAAAAAAAATAGTTGCCGTGACTTTTGCCCCAACCCTCGTATATTTTCATTAAACTCAAACTCAGTTCCACAACAGCCCATGAGGGACCGGGCCTACTGTACCCATCCCAGTGTACTTGACCATTGGGCGCTTGGGTGCATGAACAGATGTCCCGATCAGGTGTTCAGTCTGAAGCGGAACCACCAGTGTTTTGTTCCCAAACAAGCTTGGTACTCATTTATCGACCCACTGAAAGGATGAAAGGCTGATATTTTTAATGACAGAATTTTATATTACACAGAAATACTTTAACTTATGCTACCCCGACTTTCGCCAATTGGGAGTTACGCGATTTTTACACCTCATCGAGTCCTCTTTTTCTTTTTTTTCTTCATCATTAAATTTCTGGCTGAATCAGTGTCTGAGCCTGATGAAATTTTTAATATGATTGAAGAAGCTGTCGATCTTGACAGGAAAATAAAATCAGAAGTGGATATTGATGAAGTTCTAATACTGCTGAATTCCCAGAATCAGAAGTGAACAATTGATGAACTGTTTGAAATGAATTAGCAAAAGTAAGATTTAGAAGAACTTGAGTTTTTTGACATAGTTTAATCAGAAGATCGAATGGTGGTTGATGACAAGCCTCAGTTTCATTAAAAAAAGGTTACAGATTATATAGAAAATACATACCTCAACGAAGAGCGTAGTTTTTCAAAACAAGTGATATAAAAAAAATTTTTTTAAGTCAATTCCTACTTAGATCAACAATGAAAAATTTCATTTTTTTAGCTATTTTTTATTAAAAAATTTAAATTAATAAAAATATGTTTATACATAGAACGAATCAAAAAAAGTTTTTTGGGGGTTTTAAATTAATTTTTTAAAAAATTTTACATTATCTTAAAATATCTTTTGCCCAAAAAAAATCGTGTAAAAAAAATTTCAGTTCAACAGAATCTTTAAAACGTGAGAAAAAACCCAAGTTTTGCCAAGTCCCCAAAAAAGATGCCAACTGAATGTATTTGTAATTTTTAAATAATTAGTTTTAATCAATTAATTTTTATTTTTTATAATAAATTTCTTATTGTCATCCAAAATAATCATGTCTATAAAACTTCAGCACAATGGAGCGCTTTAAAATGTATTTTGTTAATGATTGAAAATTCCACCAAGATAAATAAATAAATATATAGAGGTGTGAGCTAATAGGAATTGAAAAACAAGGAATATGAAAATTATTAGCCTGCTACGAGGAAATTTTGTGGAAAAAAAAGAAATCTTTGAGCCGGCAGATTACTTTTAGATTTTATGAAACTATATTAAAATAACTTCGGTTTGCGATTTTGTGTGTGTGAGAGAGAGTGTATATCTGTACTAAGAATCTCTATTAAACATGTTTTATGTAAATCATTATTTTCTTTCATCTCCGGGCCCCAAGTAAAAATAATTTATATGTATTTGTATGCACATGCACACGCACACGCACACACACACACAAAATTATACCCCGACTTACGAGAATTTGACTTCCGCTGTTTCACTCAGTCTCATCTATTACGTAAGTTCGGGGTATTATAGTATTGGTGCTCTTCTCTCTCTCTTTGTAAAGGTTTCTTAAATTCCATGATTTAAATTTATATTACACTGTGAAGCAATGTGAGGGCTTTAGCAAGGGACTTCAATAATTCTGAACCTAGTGCTCTAGGGAAAAATGCCTCATAGTCATGACCCACGTCGTCATAGTTCCTATTCACTTAGGGTCGTGAGGGGTCGCTAGAATATCAGAAAGTCGAAAATAAAACATTATTAAAAAAATATATATACATTTTTTTAAAGGAAGCAAAACAAAATACATTCTGACAGAATAAAAAATATTTTATTGTAATCGTTCCCAAATTTTAAAAAATTAAAAAAATACTTTTCTTATTACTTAAAAATATATAATTTACTTAAAATATCTATTCAAAAAAATTTTATTAAAAAATTATTATTAAAAAATTATTAAAATATTATTATTAAAAAATATATATATATATATATAACTTACTCAAAAAAATCTTTTTTCTTAAAAAAAACTTTTTAAACTATCTATTACTTAAAATAATTTACTTAAAATATCTATTACTTAAAAATTTAATTAAAATATTATATTAAATAATTTATTAAAATTTATTATTAAAAAATAATATTAAAATATTATTATTAATATATATATATAACTACTTAAAATATCTATTGAAAGTAACATGTACAAAACTTAATATTTATCTTGATAATTTGAGTGGTTTATAATAAGTCCGTATGATATTTAGCATCAAAGGGCATTATTATTGCAGTCATTACATTGTTATTGTATGGGGGGATGAAATTTATGATTGAAAATTAGGTCGAAAGTATTTAACAGTTTGAGAAGCACTGCTTTAAATTGAAAACAGCGAAACCCAATTCACTCTTAAAACAAAAGCAAATTTAACGCAAACATGTAATTCTCGCTCAGCTTGAAAACATAACGAAAAAAATTGTTATATTCTATAACAAAAAGTACATTAATAATCACTTATAGACATTTTTTTTCCAATGTGAAGACACTTACTGGTCCTTGGCGGTGGTTTTAGAATTCTAGAAGGAAAGAGAACAAGGATGGATGCCGGGAAATATTACTAGGGTACTTTGGGCGTGTGGAGTGTGCCCCCTGCGGAAAATTGTTTTATTCTCTTAAATTGGGCTTCTTGGCATATTAAACACTGAACTAAAGAGACACATAAGATACTTCTCATATAATAACGCTCATAACACTATCATATGTATACTTAAAAAAAATACATTTCCTCTCTTAAATTTAAAGGGCTTTGGGGTCGAAATTGATGACATTTTTTTGGGGGGGAAGGCGTAAAATATTTTGTGTCTAATTACGTACATATGACCTTCCGTCATAAATCGAAAAAATTAAAAAAGAACGAGATTATAGAGTCACTTTACAAAAATCAGCAAAACTAAATCAATTTTTCGATTTTTAAGGAAAAATATAAGCTACTTCTTCCCACTTCTATTTTAATTTAAATTTTCTTTAGCTATCCAAATTATGCTGCTTGTACTCATCCCTTAAAACAGTTCTTCTCAAACTTTCAATGTTGGCGACCCAATTTTCAATCATAATTTTCATGGCACCAACCCTTCATACAATAAAAAAATGTACTTAATTCAATAATACTTTGACGCTAAAGCTACAATACAACTTTAATTGTAAACTGCACAAATTATCAAGACAAGTATTAAATTGTGCGTACAATTTTGTATGTGAAAAGCCAATAGGGTCATTACTAATTATTCACCTTGTCCTTAACTTAATATTGATGAATTAATGATCAAATATATAGTGCAGTACTGATACATTTACATGTATCCTACTTTCTTTTATAAATGTTTATTGTTTATTATCTCGGAGTGTGTATTTTTCTCTAATTCCTTTCATTAAATTAATATTTTTTTATTTTTTATTTTCGACTTTTTGATATACATGCGCTTCCCTTTGTAGGATTAGCACGCCCCTCTAGGGGGGCGTGCCCCACAGTTTGAGAAACGTTGCCTTAAAGCTAAAAATGTTTACTTTAAATTGCAATTCCTTGATAAAACCAAAAGGAACATTCTTGGAAATTCTGCTCGTCTTATAACTTTGAGACTTGCACAAATATTAATCTCTCTCTCTCTATATATATAAATGGATAATGTATATATGAACTCGCTTCACTCCAACACCATTCAGCCGATCACTATGAAAATTTTGCACGTATATGTATTTCTTTGGGGAGAAAGTTTTAGTGTTTCCCTTTTGTTGCAGCCCCCCTCCAGGCAGCGCTACAGTGCATCAACTTCTACACTAGGGATTCCCAAAGTGGTCTATATAGAACCCCAGGGGTCTATGACGACCTGCAAGGGATCCACGTCATCGAAAAAATAATTTGGGGGTGACTGATGTGTAAATGGGGGTCTACAATAGTGGCTCTCATTAAACCAGATCGTGACTTTAATTTTAAAAGGAAACCAAATTTTATACCTATTTAACAGATTTATTTACTAAATTGAATAAGGTTAATGTGTAGTTACAAGTCTGCAGCATAACTTTTATTAAAACAAGGACCACATTTCAGCCTTTTTTGCCAGAATTAAGCAAAAGGAGTGTAATAATGGGCGTCGCAAATTTTTCCAGCTTCTCAATTGTCACAGACAATCTACCAGGAAAAAAGACGTTTTAACCTACGTCGAACATTTAAATGCCTTTATTTTAGATTTTGAAGCTAGATTTGAGAATGTTTTAACTATCGTAATACCACAGTAGGCAATGATTTCATATGGTCATTTCGTAAAAAAAAAAAAAAAAAAATGTTAGATTACAAGAATTAGGCACTAACGAAGATCTTATAGAGTAAATTTTAGAAACGGATGTCAGTAGTTTTTATTTTTTTTTTTTTGGTTGAGAAGGAGTTCCAGTGCGCTTGCTAATCTCCAAAACAAAAAGAGAAAGAAAGATTGAACACTATTAACCGATGAGATATTTAAGGTTAAACTTGACAAGATTGGTGTCAAATGTTGAAAATTTGTTATTGCATTCCCAAATTTATCCCTCCAACTAAAAGCATTTGTTTGATACTCTGTTATTTTATGTTTTAATTAAATTTACTGCAGTTAAAAAGTTAAATCTTTTAAAGGAAGTAGATCTATATCTACTGTCAAAACCATATTTAAGTTGATGAATTTACAAAAATTTAATATTAGGTGAGTAGGGGTCTACCCTAAGCCGAAAAACCTGTCAAGGGGTCTATGAGGCAAAAAAGTCTGGTAACCTCTGTTCTACACCGTTCAATCAATCGCCAAGTTGCAAACATGGTCGCCAAAAATGAAGCCAACTTGGCTCTATCACCAACATTTCGCTATGTTTCCATTGAAGCACCATTATAATGTAAGGAACGGCGTTGTTAGAGAATATTACAATTTTATACCATAAAATAAATGCAACAGAAAGTAAAATTAACGTATTAAGCATCCAGATATAAATTATTTATACTATTTTAAGCGTTCATTACACAAAATTTGTAACAATGTGTTACTTTTGCTGAACAGAGATCAGCTTAGGAAAATGTTTTCAAAAATCGAACCACAAGAGAGTTACGGGGCGTTGTAAATATGAAAAAATTTTTTTTTATCAGCTATTAGATCTACAGACTTAAAAGTTAATAAATATGGGTTTTTTTGTTCAGCTTTTTTTTTGTTTAATTTGCATTTTACGTAAAATTAACTCATTAAAAACTTTTTATCCTTCAATCTGTATTGTTTAATTTTTCAATTCATCCGTTCGAAGAACGGGTATACCAGCTAGTATTATATAAATAATAATTTTAATACGAGATTGTGTGTGTGTGTGCATACCTAAGATATTATTTTAAAATGTACATGAATGTATGGTTTAAAATGTACGTGGACTTTTTCATCGTTTGGAAGCTTTTTCAAAGTTACTTCATGTATAAATTAAAAAAAAAAAAGAGTAAAATACTGAAAATTTTAAAAGTTGTTTTCAATTAAAAAAAGAATAATAATGCAATAAAACACATAAAAAATTGGTGGTTGTACGACCAGTTAATTTCTTAAAAATGTTCCTTAAACTTAGTCCTTTTTGACATTTTGGATAAAAGGAAAATGTCGCATGAAGTGACTCACTTAAATAAACTTGGGGCTTAATCTTGATATTCGAAATAAATTTTCACTTAAATCTTTTTTATTTACAAGTTTGTCTCCAATTCCTGTAGAAGACATTGCTTGAAAGCAGATAGCAAAAATATTTTTTAATATTCCAAAATGTGTAAAAATGTAAAAGGTAACCGTTCAAATTCTATGTCTAACAGCAACGGAATGAAGCGTACACACACGCCATTTCAAAGCAGCAAAAAGTGGTTCAAAACTAACTAAAAGCAGCTAGAATCGGTTCAAAGAACTTTCGAGTGCTGTACTTCATACTTTAACGATCAAGTAATCGTTATTCTATAGAATACCTAGTTAAATCGTGGAATTCAATAATTTTAGTACTTTAACTGACTTGTCTAGTTATTTCGTAAAATACTTAGTTTTTCTATAAAATAATGGATTTCATATTTTAACGGTAGCATACACATAGAATATTTAAATGTGTTAAAATCACATTCCAGAGCTATTCAAGCAAAAACATTTAAATTAGGCTAAATTTAAATTTTTTCGTTTAGCTCCATTAACTCACTTTTTCAATTCCTACTATTAGCTCACTCTCTCTACATATTTATTTATTTATTTATCTTGGTGGAATTTTCAATCGTTAATAAAATACATTTTAAAGCACTCAATTGAGCTGAAATTTTATATACATGATTATTTTGGATGACAATACAATAATTTAATTATAATTAATAAAACTTAATTGATTAAAACTAATTATTTCTAGAATTACAAATACACACACATACACGTTGACCTCATTTTTGGGTGACTTAGCGACCATTTTGGTCGCTTGTGTCAAAACTTGAAAAGGTTTTTTTTCTCACGTTTTGAAGCATTCAGTTGAACTGAAATTTTATATACATGATTGTTTTGAATGGCAATACGATACTTAAATGATAATTAGTAAAAATTATTTACCACTTAAGGTTGTGATTCTGGCCTATGTATATACATATTTATATTAAGGTATCCTTAAGGTATTGTAACTATTTAATAAAAAGTAGCTAAAATAAAATTTTTCTTTGTTGATCTAAGTAGGAATTGACTTAATTTTATATTTTTTATATTACTTGTTTCCTTTCTGTTTAACTAATTTTAGCAATATGAGTAATAATAAGTTATAATACCTGCTTTTCCTTATTAGTTATTAATTAATCATCCGCAGTAGAGGTAAAGTGTATTTTTCGAGAGGTTTTAGAAGTTTACGATCAACTAATTTATAAAATAACTTTGAAATTGTTTACTTTTCACGCTCTTTAACAGTCTATCATTAGTTATTTCATAGAATAACTAGGTATTTCACGAAATAACTAAACAATTCAGGTTAAGTATTTAATACATGAAAATTTTCACTGGTTATTCCTCGAAAAATAACTAATGATTGACCGTTAAAGAGTTAACTAGACAAGTCAGTTAAAGTATTTAATAATGGACATTTTTACTGGTTATTCCATGAAATAACTAATGATAAATCGTTAATGAGAGTCTAGAGACCGTTAAAGAGTTAACTAGACAAGTCAGTTAAAGTATTCAATAATGAACGTTTTTACTGGTTATTCCATGAAATAACTAATGATAAACCGTTAAAGAGAGTCTAGAGACCGTTAAAGAGTTAACTAGATAAGACAGTTAAAGCATTTAATACATAAACATTTTCATTCGTTATTTCATGAAATAGCTAGTTCTTTCTTCTATGGAATAACTCAATTGTATACTTTAACGGCAACATTTTCAATAAATTATCCCAACAGCAAGAATGAAAAGTATTTAAGAGATTAAAGGTTTCAAGAAATTCAAAACCAGATTTTAAACACTATAAACATATTTATACATTGTTGCCCAAACTCTTTTAAATATAGCATCCATTTTTTTAAAAATAAAAACATTGAACTAAGTAAATTAGTACAATGCAGTATTTAATGTAGTTCCCAGAAATTTAACGAGCAGCTCTTGCATTCTTCTCTAACCACCAGTCCTAGAGAAATAGGCGAAAAAGTAGCAGCAAAAATATACATTTTCTTTGTGTGTGTGAAAAAGCGTAAAAAGAAATAGGCAACAATAGATGTCATTTCCGTCTCTGGTACTATCTGTCTCCAGTCAACATTGCGAGGTGCGGAATAAAAATACGGAAGAGCTATTCTTTAGATTTTGGTCCCGCGTTTCCATAGGAACGTAGAGTCGAGAGGGAGGGCAGTAGCAAGAACGAGCAATCGGTCTGCAGCACTGCTAGCCAGTTCACAGTTCGCCAATTTTTCGTGATGGGTGCAGGATTTGGCGACAAATCACTAGGAAAAAAGGAATCTTATATGTTGGTCAATAGTAAAAAAATTTTACAAATTTTAACAGAATGCATCGAGGTATAATCAAATAAAATATAAACAGCGAGAGATCAGTCCGTAATTTTCCAATTCTTGTATTTTAACTTGAGCAGCGGTTCTTAAGCTGTGGTCCGTGGACTCTCGGGGGTCCACAGCACTTTTATAGAGTCCGTAAAGTTCTCTAATTTAATATTAATTTTTGATTCTTTTCCAGACTCTGAAAGATCTCGTCGAAAAAATGAAAGATGTACCATCCTAGACTAGATCATCTAGCTTCCAATGAAGAAAAAAATAAATGTACTAGAACATGTATTTTGATCAAGAATATTGTTTCGCTTTTGTATTTTTTATTGTTTCCAACTACATAACCATTACTACAGTGTGATAAGTCTGTATACCTTCCAGAGGCCGTTTTAAGATTATTGAGGAACCTTTTAAATCACTCAACCATGTTTGGGTGGGAGGGAGGGGTGTTTAATATCTTGGGGGTCCGCGATGTCAGAGGCATATACATAAAGAGGGGTCACGGCGATCCAAAGTTTAAGAAACGCTGCTCTAGAGGAACTAAATTTTAATTACTAATGAGTTTTATTTACACAAGATACAAATCATATCATTTACATTCTCTCAAGTCTTCTCTCTTGTATACAATAGTTTGGATTTATATACAATTAATTATTGGATTTATTTGCAATTAATAATTGGATTTATGTACAATAAATTATTACACTTATATAATTTTATGTTTGTGAGTATTTTTTCTACATAACAAAATAAACGTGAGTTTAAAGAAGTAATATGTTTCATCTTTAATCCATTCAGTTTCTGCAACTATGAAATTAATTCAGTTTGCTTAAAAATGTCTTAGTTTCAGCCAAATTTCCTTATATGTGTATGTATATCCTCAGACAATTTCATCGCGGCAATGGCGCGCCTTTGTCCCATACTCTGTCTCTCTCCGCTCTGCGCTAACATTAAAGCAAAACACAAATTCCTTTAAAACTTGTTTGTTTTACTTTAAAAATAATAATTCATTGCAATCAATAACACACACACACACAAATCTGATTTATTTGTGGATTGTGGTAGACGAGTTATCTCGCCCGTTGTGATGAAAGTGTTAAATAAATAAATAAGTTTAACCTTTTTTTTTGTTTTTTTAGATTTTAGTAATAGTTTCATCCTAACTGTGTTTTTTTTGTTTTTTAATTATTTTTAAAAAATTTACCTGTGTAGTTATCAATAACGCTCTATGTAGTTGCATTATTCTATTAATTGAATTAAATTAAACATCATAATTGCAGTAATACATATTAGGAATAAAATAGAAACTCAATTATCCAGTTTAAGTTGAAACCAAGCATTTATTTTTAAAAGTATTTTGCTTTCTCTGAAGTCAGAAGAATACTTCAAATAAGAGGATTATGTGCCTCAGAAATTAAAGCAAAATCATATAAAATAGGCCACATGTTCGTGTAATAATTTTAGGCAATTATTTGGTCTAGCAGAAAGAAAAAAATCAGTTCATTATTTTCAACTAACCAGTGAGACGTAATTAGTTTCCCTGACAACTAATTACTTTTCCTTTTCTTCTGAAAGCTTACAATAAACTGCAGAAGAATTAGTTCTCTCACTAAGAATATTATTATTTAATCTAGATAAACGACACTGTTATTTTTGATGTACAGTAAGACTCTGCTTAACGCTGTTTCGTTTAGCGCTGTTTCTCGGTTTAACGTTCTTTTTTTTTTTTAATTGTGGGATTCCCCAAAATTGCACGCAGAGTTAGGCTTCCCGATATCCGAAGCAGTTTATCCGTGTTTCATCTTTTCTGTGGTGTCATACGAACGTACTTTTATCGTTTCAAACATTTGTTGACGTTATTATAAGAATAAATTTAGATAATACAACGATTTCTATAGTGACAAATATTAGTATTTTTAGTTTTTTATCATGGGTGATAATAAAAACCACGAAAATAATTCAATGAGAAAAGGCATTTCACTAGAAACTAAAATGCAAGTGATTAGAAGATTAGATACTGGTGAGCATCAATCTCACATTGGTGCTGCATTGAATTTGGCAAATTCAGCAACAAGGACCATTCTTAAGAATAAAGAAAAAATACTGCTATCGGCAACTGCAACTACGACAAGCTCTGCAACTAGAATTACCCGTTCTAGAAATATAACAATGTATGAAACGGATAATAGACTTTCTAAATGGATTGACGACGAAATGAGGTTAATTTATGTGACGTCATAGTCACATGATAGTGAAAGTCACGTGATTCTAGCCAATCAATTCAAAAACTCATGTGACGGCATAGTCACACGATAAAAACTATCTTGTGTTTTCAACTAATCAGTTCACGCGCTCCGGTGTTGCCAAGTTTTGCTCTTTGCAGAAACTTTCTCTTAAAAAGTACATATGTATACAAAATGCATTTTATTTAAAAGTATAAGCATAAAATCGACTTTTTTTTAATTTAAAAAAATCTTTTTGAGGAAATTTTTTCCCTAACATTTAAACATCTTTACCCAAATATGAAATTTTAAATTTTATCTGAGTTTTACAAATATAAAAAGTACAATTGGTTTAATGTTTGTTTTGAATTCAATGGAAAACACGTGTTTGTTTTTATCATGTGACTTCATGAATCAAGCCCATTGAACCCAATATGCCTTTAAGTCAGTGTTTCTCAAACTGTGGGGCGCGCCCCCTAGGGGGGCATGACAACCCTACAAGGGGGGCGCGAGTGTATAGAAAAGTTGAAAACAAGAGATCATTAAAAAAATTATTAATTTACTGAATGGAAGCAAAACAAAATACTTTCCGACATAATAAAAATAAAATACACATTTACACTAATATAATACACTTATAAATGAATGAGTAGTGCATGATTTGTTTCATAATTATTTTAAGAGTACTAAGTTAAAAACAAGTTTAATAATTACCAGTGACCCTATGGGTATGTCATAAAATTATATACAAAGTTTAACACTTATCTTGATAATTTGTACGGCTTATAATTAGTCTTATTGTAGCTTTACGTTAAAGTATATTATTAATGAATTCATTATATTGTGTAATTGTATGGAAGGGTGATGAAAATTATGATTAAAAATTGGGTCGCAAGTATAGAAAGTTTGAGAAGCACTGCTTTAAGTCAATCTACCTTCTTGATAAAAAGACAGAAAATTAGAAATACAGAAATGTAAACATACTGACTTATAATTTTATTTATTTTTATATGTATTTTCGTTTATTATGTTTCTATATTTGTAAGAAATATATTTTTGTTTTATTGTTATAAAAAACATAATTAATAAATTTAATGGCAAAATAACTGACCAATTTTCCACCCATCTTCCCCTAACCCCATTATTTACATGACGAGATAACCTCGTTTAACGCTCTTTCATATTACGCTCTACTTTGATGGAACACATACCCCGCGCTAAGCGGGGTCTTACTGTATCTAAACGAAATAATTTTTTTAAAATGTACTGTATATAAATCCCTTAAGCAGTCAATTTTTTGGCCAAAATGTTCCCAAAAGAGGCCCATTTTTCCATTGCATATGCGAAAATGGAAGAATTTTATCTTAATTTTCAATTATAAAGATTTATACTGTTTTTTATAATATAGTTTTGGAACACAAAAATCTCTAAATGTTTGCTTTTTCTAAGTATGTTCTTCATACTATGAATATAATGCAACAGGAACATACATTTTATGGATAACTGTCATTCAGAGACTTAAAGCCGGGGGCCTGATGCCCTGTAGTCCACATATGCTTGACTGTGAATCACAAAAAGGACCATCTACATGGTGCTGAGAACACCTGTCTGGAACCGAGGATGATTAGGTCCGGTTTTTCTTCAGTGATGAGTCGCGATTCAGTATGGATAGTGATTCGAGAGGTGTTCTTATCATAAGAGATCCAGAAAGTCGATATCGTTACTCTAACATTGTCGAAAAGGACCACTATGGTTGAAATGATCTGATGGTCAGGGCAAGCATCAAAGCAGACGAGCATACTGACATTGGTGTGTTTGACAGAGATACTCTGGTATGTCAGCGGTACAGAAACGAGATACTAGTGCCTTTGTCAGACTGTTATGTGGAGCATATGAGCATATGAACCAAATTTTTTTTATCTTTATGGAGGATAACCTATGCCCACATAGGGCCCTTACATTATAATGATACAGCCAAGTTGGCATCATTTTTGGAAACCAAATTTGACGTCTTGGCTATCACATGGAGGCATCTGGAAGTTACTGGTGAAATATATTATTGCTTGTGGATAATATTTAACAAAACGTAATTGTGGTTTTAGAGACTGATAGTTGTATCTGAACGCTGCAGAAGGTGTATAACCCTTATTCGATTTTTTCATCGAATTTTAGTGCTGTATCCTGCATTCTTAAGGATTGTTTTTCTACAATAAATTTTCATCGATCCTGAAGAACCTTTTTACTCTTCAAACTGATAGAATAAAATAATCCATGAAATCCGATCTACGTAACAATATTTAATATACGCCTTTTTTTTTCTTTGTTTAAAACAATAAATTGTTCTCTAAATACACTGTTTTCTATATTTGAAATTTTTTGTTTTTCAATCTTCAACAGATTTAATATTTTATTTTTATTAAAATGAAACACTGTGTTTTTAGTAATTTTATGTATAGAAAGAAGGCTTCTAAATTTTATAGAAATAGGCATGTGTATACTTAAAACAAACATAATTATTTGAATATAAATAATAAACAAAGTATTTTTACTGCGTAAAAAAGTCTCTAGGTCTGTATTTTGTTCTTTAATATTTTCTAGAAAATAGTAAAATCTAGATATCCTTTATTCAGTGTACTGTAAATTGTATTTTTTGTAATATGTAATATAGGAGAAATGTCAATAACAAACAAAGATTTCAAAATATATATTGTTTGTTCTTTATAGACACTATACTATATATACGACTACGCTCTAAGAAGACACGAAAAATCAATGATAATATGATTCTTACAGCAAAAACTCAGATAACCAGAAGCAAAATAAAAATAAAGCTAGAACAAGTTACTATCTTATTGATCGAAAATAATTGGAGCAGATGTTGATTATAGTTATTGCTTTTATATCACATAGCATTATTCTACAATACAGCCATTTTTGGATCATTCGTACGCTATCATACTGTATAAAATTTTTAAGCAATGTACGGTTGTGGTAAGCTATTAAAGCTCAAAACCCATTAATGTGTGGGTTATCTGTGCTTAAAATACGAAATCACCTACAAAATACAAAGTTTTTCCACGTTTTATCTAGGTTACATATAGACTAACGGGTTCAAAAACGTTATATGTGCGTAATGCAATCATTTATTTTTCTATATCAGTGCTCCTTAAACTTTCAATTTTCGTGACCTAATTTTCATCGCATTCCTCCCCCTCCATAAAATAACAATGTATTGAATTCAATAATAGTGTACTTTGACACTAAAGCTATACTACGGCTTTAATTATAAACCGACAAATTATCAGGATTACTAAATTTTTTTTATTTAATTTTATATATGATAAGCCCATGGGGTCACTGATAATTATTAAACTTGTTCTTAACTTAGTATTGTTAAATTAATTATCAAATACATTGTGCAGTACTGTGTGATACATTTACAATTATATCAGTGTAAATGCATGTATTATTTTTTATTATGGCAGAATGTATTTTTTTTTGTTTGTTTCTTTTCAGTAAATTAATAATATTTTTAAATAATGTTTTATTTTCGACTATTCGATATGTTCACGTCCAACACGTAGGTTTATTATATCTACATACAATTACATACATCTAGCAAATGTATACATATATCTAGCAAATAATTTTAGTTAAAGCGTTTTTAAATTAAATTCCAGGGGAAAAATTGAACAATTTTAAAAAAAAATCATAATTAATTAAATTTTTTAAAAAAAGACAAAACTCTTCGTTAAAGTGTTATTAATGGTACGCATAACCTACTTTAAAAATTGTACCCATGAGAAATAAGTAGTTCGTGAGAAAAAGGTACATAAACTTACGCAATTTAACATGGGCTAATATGGACATGCCGGACCCCTTAATGACTAGGACGAGCCTTTAACTATATAAATTTGATAGAGAACGTGAATCCATTTTGAATACATATTTGTTTCTTCTCTATTTTTTTCATTGTGACTCCTGGTAACCCTGGGTAGGCCTCATGGAGCCCCAGGGTTCAAAGGAAAATAGTTTGGGAACCACTGCTTTATGGTATGAAAGTATGGTTTATTTTTAGTTTGTATAATAGAGTATAGGGATTGCAATATCGGACCAAAGGTTCAGTACCGGTATTCTGTATTTGTTAGATCTTAGTACCGGTATTAGAAATTTTAGAAAAAGCACGAAAACTTCTTTGTTCTATATTTGCCAGTTTTATTAGAAAGTGTAAATATCACAACAAATAATTTGTAATTTATAAATTAAAAGAGTATATAAAGAACACACACACACAAGCAAAGGAACATCTTATTTATTTAAATCACAAAAAAGTGTAAATCGCTATTCAGTCTGTGATACTAGTACGAATTTTTGAAATGAGATCTTAAGAAAACAATACATCAAGTGCACTGTCATTACGACTGGAATGTAATTTTGTGAAATATTTTCATCCGAATTATCTTTTTTTTCAAAATAATTTAAAATCCCTGATGGCTTGGACTCAGAAGTGTGCTAAAATTTGTATCTTCATAGCAATTAGACTCTTTCCTCTTTAATAATTTTGTATCATGTTTTGTTTTTAAATGTGTATGGAGTCACCGTTTGTACTTCCTCCGTTCACTTTAATAACACTAGAGCATTTTTTACATTGTGCCACTATATTCTTTTCTCTCTCTCATCATATAAATAATGAAACCAAACCGAAATATAGTCAACTGATTTTTTATGTTCTTTAAAGTTATTCTCATTCATTATTATGATTTAAAATTTATGAGTATATATATATATATATATATATATAATATTTTTAACCTTAAAGTATGATATGCATACAGAACTCACCAATTTAAAAAAATATCAAAATATTACGTATTTTCTTCATAATTACGACCATGTTTTCACAGATATGAATACCAGTCTACGAATCCTGAGTGCGTGCAGTACTGCTCTGAGCTGTAACAGGATATTTTTGGCCTACCTCCTTGGATGATTCACATATTTTATCACTTCTCTTGACAGTACGATACAACTTTGTACTCACAGTTTAACTAATTTCGCCCGTTAGTGAGACACAAAATTAAAAACGTATATTATTTTGCGATGTTGGTGATCCTTGAACATATGGTAGAGACAATTTTAAGAAAAAAATTTCTAGTAAATACCAAAAAACCGGTATTTTAACTTGTGAATACCGGTATTTCAAAATTGTACAAATCGCTCAAAATACCGGTATTTTTGGTATCCCAGTACACCGGTATTGCAATCCCTAATCGTGTATTGTTGAATATTTTGCTTGAGTGCCCGACAAAAACCTATCTTTTTTTTACTTCAATAAGTACCCAGTAGTTAACGTTGCATAATATGTAGATAACGCATGTGAATGTATGCGGGAATGATATTGCAGATGGTCTGGCGCGTGAGGGCAGCCATAAGGATTCTGCACATGGTGGCTGCATTACTTTCTCAGAAATTGCTACACGAGTGTGAAACAATATATCAACTTCTCTTAGAAGCAGGCTCCGTACGTGAATAGTACAATGTTTCTCAAACTGTGGGGCGCGATAATCCTATGAGGGGAGCGCGAGCCTATTGAAAAGTCGAAAACAAAAGATTTAAAAAAATAATTAATTTACTGAAGGAAAACAAATAAAACACATTCCGACATAATAAAAAATAAAATACACATTTACACTGATGTAATACACTTATTAATATATCATTACCGCGCAATGTATTTTAGAATGAATTTAACAATACTAAGTTAAGGACAAGTTTAATAATTGCGAGTGACCCCATGGGCTTGTCATATATAAAATTATATGCAAAAATTAACAGTTATCTTGATAATCTGTACGGTTTATAATTAAGCCCTTAAATGCCGAATAAAAATGACGTGATTCTCTCCCCAATGTCACCATTTAACACGTAGGAAAACGTATGTGGTGTATTAAGGGTGGGGTAGAAAAGGAATAAATAAGTAAATCCTTTGAAATAAGTAAATCGTTCGCAAACACTATCAAGGTTCTTTTATTACATTCCAAAGCCTTCGGAATAATTTTATGGATAGCATTTCACAGTAAAGATCGTACTTCGGAAAGACGTATATATACGTCCAGAAATTTAATACTTGGGCAGAGCGAGACGTTTATATACGTCGGTGGCCCATAAGAGGTTAAAGTCGTATTGTAGCTTTAGTGTCAACATATAGCATTATTGAATTCAATACATTGTTTTTGTATGGAGGGGGGCGCGATGAAAATGATGATGAGATACTGGGTCGAGTACATTCAAAGTTTGAGAAGCACTGGAATAGTAAGAAGAAAATCATTCTTGTGCTGCTTTGATTGGGACAAGCAGTTGGCGAGATGAAACGAACCTTGCAGGCTTCGCAGGGGACATACTCGAACTCAACGGCCTTTACCCTCGTTGTCCGAATTGCAAGGTGATCCACAAGCCGCTGCAGCCTACATCTTGGCTAATATTAGTTGCCATAAGTTTCAGCTGATCTCAAGTCCTGCTACAGTTCAAGTTATGCTACTCAATTGTTTAAAAATGCGCAGGTTTATGAACTTCATCTCGATGTTTCTGTCGATCAAGTGGAATAAGAGACATCATATCTAGATTATGTGAGAAATAATGCTGTTTAATGCACTTCAGTTGATTAACCTGCTTAATCTACGGATTGTAACGGGCTATCTCATGAGGTTTCCTCTCAGAGCAACTTGGAGTTATTTTCTTTCAAATTTTGTAGGAAATTTTATAATTGCTACCTTATTATAGTGAAAGCATGATATGCATATGAATGTTAGTATTGAAGCGCATCACTGGTCTGAAGCACAGTTGTCCTTCAAACATTGTTATTTTTGAGGCAGACTTACAGTCTCTTCTATTTCTTAGGCAGACTGGATTAGTCAAATACTTCAATAAATTTTCTAGTTTCGGCCAACAAAACAAAACGTCGCTGTACCAGAATAACTGGATAAACATTCAAAGTCTAAAGAAAAACAATCTCTCATTCAAGTTGAGTCCCAGAATTTTCTTACTGGAAATGTAGAGCCCTCCTCATTACAATGCAGCTTGAATCCTTTGGAGGGACTCTCCAGGGTCCATTTTTACTTCAACCTAAGTTTCCCCGTCATTAAGAAAAAATTTATCTCCTGCCACCTTAGACTAGCATTGGAGATCATTAACAGCATTCCCAAAGATACAATCAAGATTTATACTTATGGCAGTAAAATATCTAATCAAGCGGGTAGTAGTATCTATATTGATAAGCCCAAGGAAAAGTTGTCTCTGAAAAAACGCAATCCAGATTGCTGCTCAGTTTTCAGAACTGAACTAATAGCCATTGACACGGGGTTTGATGCTATTCTATCTAAGAAGAATTAGGGTGATCTTTGGATTCTCTACGATAGCCGTAGTTCACTTCAATACCTTTCAAAGGGTCTTTTGTTGGCTACAAAATCAGTATCTCCATCCTACACAAACTGAAACTCAATGATATCCATTTTTACTGGATCCCATTTCATGTCGAACTTTAAAGCAAGTGTATATTCAAAGGTAAGAAGTTGAGTTAAACAGACTTGTGAATGCAACGTTAATTTAATTTCAATATCTTCTTTAATCTTTACAGATTTCAGATTCTTTTTTTTAAGAAAAAGGTTTGCCTTACAAAAACAAAACAATTGAAAATTCTTCCATATTTAAAATGTGAAAAACCTAAGAATATTAATACAAGCTTTAAAAGAAAATTCATATTTTCAGAAAAAGAGCATTCAATATGTGGAATTTG